>CM070755.1:0-65000 GCA_036346245.1 Bonia amplexicaulis | reverse complement strand
CACAAGCTACCATACGAATGACTCCTGTAAATATGTCTTAGGACATGTATAATATATAGATAATCACTGTCTATAATATATTTTATGTAATTTATAGACACGGCTAAAGATAGTTTCTATAATATATTATATATTTTTTACATATCTTCATAGATAGTCTTTTCATGATACAATATGTTTTGTTTTCTGTGTTATAATCGACTGTTATATGAGAGACGATTCAACTCTCTATACTTTATTCTTTTTCTCCATATCATTTTCTGTCCTACATAATAAGACATGTAGATAGCTGATGTCACTACATGGCCTACACAAACATGTAAAAAAAATGTAAACTTGTGTGATCATGCATGGTACTATTGTTCACTTATCGGGAAGAGGACTTAATGATAATAAAGAGGTATGATACCAAATTAATGTCTTGTACAGTTAGACACGTGATTTCCCATTTTAAATACATCATTTATCCCCTTACTTAGATAAAAAGACAAATAACACCATGCTGTGCATATATGAATCAGTAAGAAATTAAACTTGGATGCTTGACTGCAACACATATTTAGTAATTTCGAGCATGATCTTGGCGGCATATCCTATATCTATATATGCCATATCACCACATATATATTTTGTTGTTCCACATATTTCCTTTTGCTACTTCATGGATCAAAATAACAAAAGCATTAATCCCATTACTTTTTGTGTGTTCACGAAAAAAAAAAGATCAAGACATCAAGGCCTCGCGGTGGAGGCAATTGGGAAAAAAGTACGGATTAATTGCTGCTTTATATATAGTCAAAATATTAAGTTTAAAAAGCGAATTTTCTAGAAAAGATGAAGGCATCAAGGATAGCATTGTTGCAAGAACTATGGAGTAGATTTTGATCAGTATGTCCTTTCAAAGTGCTGCTTAACAAATCCATGAAAGACAAATCACTAATTAAAATGTAAGACAACTTCACTAATACCAGCTGCCTAGCTAAATGAAGCACGTACTCTACCTACCGTATTATGTATATGCATGGAATTCAACATGCAATGCGCCGTCGTGTCGCCGTGCCCTTCATTATTAGCTGCTGGGAAGCAGCTAGCTAGCTAGGAACTCGCGCGATCCTAGCCTATGATGCGCCGTCGACACATGGCCGGCCCGATCCCTTGCTAGCTAGCTAGTACGGCGGCGGCCGTGCATGCGCCGCCCATGCAATCCCCTCCGCGCGCCCAAGCTGGCCGCCTCCCGGCATGAGGTTGGGCGGCACGTCGTACATTGGCATCGCCGAGCTAGGATCGGCCAGCCCGCCCATCATCGGAGGTACACCGCCGGCGCCGGGCGGCATCTGCCCCGTCTCGGCTCCCTGATCCTCCTCAGCTTCGTCCAGCGGCAGCCTCTCGTACGTCGCATTCGCAAACGTGGACGCGATCACCATGACTGGCCCCGCCGCGGTGAGCGCGCCGACCACGCTGCCTCCGACCACTTGCCCTTGCCCACCGCCGAGGTAAACGGTTAGGCCGGTGGAGCCAGGCGGAGCGGGGCCCGGGAGGAACGTGCCGGTGAGGGACAGTATCTCGAAGCGGCCGCGGAGGGCCACGACAGCGCCGGGCGCGGCCGGCTGGCGGAGAGCAACGTCGGCCACGGTCCCCGCGCCGCTGAGCACGCAGACGCCGCGCTGCCTGCGGCGCGCGAAGTGGGCGATGGACTGAGCGATGTCGGCGCCACCGGCCACCTCCATGACGTGGCTGCGCAGCGCGTTGGGGCTGTCCCGGGTGACGAAGATGGGCGGCTTGGGTTTGTTCTTGGATCCCGGGGGCCGGCCGCGCGGGCGGCGGTTCGCGGCCACGACCGCGCCTTCCTTGGGCTCGCCGTTTCCGTTCGCGCGGTCATCGTCGTGGCCGCCTCCACCGCTTCCGCCGCTCTGCTCCCCGTCCTTGGGCGCCGCCATGGCCTGGCTGCTTGGGTTTACCACGTCGAGGCTTGAGGAGCCAAGCGGCGGCGCCTCCGTGGTCACCGGGAGGCCCAGCCGGCCTTCGTCCCACCACCTGTTCGCCAGCTTCTCGATCTCTACTTCTTCTTCCTAACTGCTTTGCAGCTAGCTTCTCTTAATCAGGCTGCTTCTTGCCCTACACCTTCTTATTTTGAGCATACAATGATTAAACAAGCTTCATATGCATGTCAAGAAGAGAAGGAAATCGATCAAGAGGGCGTGTCTACTACATATCGGAAGAGTATATGCATGGTTAATTGCAAGGGGGATCAGCTCGGTGGTGTCAGTGCTTGATTTGATGAAGAATTGGATGAAAAAAAAAAGGGAAGATGAAACTGATCTTGCTAGAGAAAAAGGAGAAATTGTACCGTATTTAATTTGCTGTGCGAAATTGTAGATCGATCGATTTGAGGAACAAGACTAGCTAGCTCGTCCTCTCCTTCTTGCTATGTGATTATTACTGGCTGCTCGATCAGTGTTATATATGGGGGAAAGGGACAGAAGAGAAGACTTGTAAGGAGGGCGAGGATGTGATCGATGGGGTACATCGTAGTTGTACTAGCAATTTGTTCTCCATCAGTGCATATAATATGTATGGATCCCACTACCTGTAGTGTACCTATGTTTACGGACGTGGTGGGGAGTAGAGTACTTCAAGAAAAAGAGGTTATGTATCTTTTTTGTATGGACCCCACTACAGCAAATTATATATGTAAATATTTCAAAGTAAGTTATCTTGCAACCAAATGAGAAGTGAAATATTACCTCCATCCCCAACTAACAGGATAGATTCAGCATGCTAAATTAATAACTTTCTTTCTAAATTGATGCATTTTTGAATTTATAAATGTTAACGAGTTTGTCTGATATATTATATATCATTACACTTGCACACATCTAAAAGCAATCAAAAGGTATGGAGCCTTAGTGCCTAGATATTATGGTGCCCCATTTCAGTGTCTCATATATATATATATATATATATAGGAAAAATACCTTCTACACCCGGGTGTAGTTACACCTACCTCTAATATACCACCTAAATAAACTTGAAATACTCCTTTATCACTTTAGGTACATTTGTATACTAATTATAAGATACTCCAATGTGAATCACACGAAAAACTTGTAAAGGAGTTTATAGTTTTTAGCGTATTTTGTAAATACCCTTATATACGCTCATAAAAAGGAGTATGTCGAAAAAATGTACATACCACTTCTGAAAAATCATTCATACCACCTAGATGGTCTTAAATACTTGTATACTACACGTACATACCCTCCGTTCGCGAGATACTCCCTACATTGCGAGATACGATATAGGGTGTAACTACACCGGTGTAGAAAAGAGGTTTCCTATATATATATATATATATATATATATATATATATATATATATATATATAGAACATGTTAATGGAGGCTCCTCTTGATGACTAGAGTATATATGTTGCTCACAATATAATTAAAAAGTGTATGTATAAAAACAAGGCCAGGCTCCGTAGTAGGTAGGTGAAAGATCCAACAATCTGCATTCGGATGTCAAAGCCTATATATGGCTATACATAGAGAGATTAGAGAACTACTAATACAAGTAGTTAGTACTCCACTCTATGTTTATTGTTTGGTCGGATCATATAGTACATCCGTGCATGGATTCATTAGTCTAATTCAATAGTACTGTCGTTATGTTGTTGATTAAAACATTAATCGAGCACTTGCAAGAATCTCTGCAAACACTTGTTTCAGACTGTCTAGGCAATCTTTTCTATCACATGCCAATGTTACATGCTTATTAATTGGTACTAGTGCTTAGCGCACCTGTCGCTAGCATAGGTAAAAGGAAGCACATAATAATTAAGCCATTTTGAAGAACAGGTTAATTAGTAATTCAACCAAACACAAATGCACAAACTAGACTCCTGCAGGCCGGAGCCATCGACCGAACACCTACTGCGAGGATATATATATATAGTTTATTGTAATTATTGCGCCTATAAAGCTAGCTAGCTTGCGAGGATATATAGTTACACCAACATGCATATATTGCATGTCCATATGATAGCTAGGTTACTGGTGTGTTCTCTCTGTCTCTCTCTCTCTTGCTGATGAACAATAGTTTGATTCCCATCAATCACAGATTGGATAAGTTATTTATGTGGAATCAAATCCATGGTATGTGAATTATGAGACTTTACATGATTGTACACTAGCTATAGTTGATTATTGATTCCACCATCTACAAATTAACATGCATAGCATGTCTCGGTTAATTAGTTAGGTTTAATCCCCAGTTAATATAAAAGTGATCGAGGAGATTCCATTAGGCTAAGGGTGGTCCTAGCCTAGGCACAATTTGCAAAGTACTACCAGTACTGCTAGTGCACTATTGACTTCGATCGATCTCAACTAGCTAGCTAATCAAACTGATAGAGGATCCATCCCGGCCATCATCATCATGCATGCATGCATGCTACCCTAGCTTTTAGTGGCAGTTTTGCCACGAAGACGTACCGTAAATATCAAAATCATCTACTTTTCACCCTTGAGACTGGTTTTAGTGGCAGTTTTGCCACGAAGACGTACGCCATTGGTTTTAGTAGCGATTTTGCCATGAAGACGGACACACCATTGATTTTAGTGGCGATCTCATTGGTTTTCTACCCACATGACAGCTTAATCACTAAGAGCAGCAAAAAAAAAAATAAAAACATTTAGGAGCAAAACAGTGGCTTGGTGATGATGTTCCCATCGACTGTAGCCGGTTCTCGGAAAAGGGTTGGTACAAATGTGGTCTTGGGACTCTAGAACACACTAGAGACAAAGTTTGGTAGTGATAAACACCGGAGATGATGGCGTGTGATGGCGCACGACGTCGAGAGGCGGCAACTCCAATGGCCGATGGTGCTACGGTGATGATCCTGCATGATTAGCGTAAGCATGACATGTTCCTAGACATTCTGAAGCTATTATTGGAAGTGGTTAATTAGACGGAGGTGACCGGTGGTAGTCCAGTGACGTGGGCCAGATCTGGGCAAGACGATGTCGCTGGCGGTAATCTTCGGGTGGCTTCACGACTCGATTGGGAGGTAGGCAAGTACCAGTAGGTTTAGGAGACTACAATGCTCACCCTAGTTTAGGCGGAGATGGGGGTGGCGTGGCCTGGCGGCGTGAGCCTTCCATGGTGGCAGCGAGGAGGAGCTCACCAGTGGAATTGGAATGGGAAATTTTAGACGAGACTCAAAGAGCAGAGCATGGTGGCTGCGTGGCTCATCAGTGAGATTGACGGCGACGATGAGGTCCCGCGATGCTTCTGAGTGCGAATGCTTGCGCACAATCCTGATATGTCCATTTATAGGCAAGGAAAAGGTCGTTTGTGCATGGTAACTGAGCAAAGCGGCAAGCAGGAAGTGGTGCGCATGCAGCGAGGCAGTCTAGTAAGCAGCTACATGGCATCGCCCTTGACAGCATGGTGTACATCAGTTGGCATGGATTTGCGGTGGCGTGCTCTAACTGTGCTCTACATTGAATGTATTGCCATGACATGGCTTCTGCGAGGGCGAGTGTAGAATCATCGATGGAAATTAGAGGGGTGTATGATTGTGATTAGGGATGGCAATTGTGGCCGTTTACCTATGTGCCCATGGATAAATACCCTAATGGAGCCAGGTATGGGATGTATTCTTTGTCCACGGGCATGAAAATGGGGGGAACTCTCTGCCCATCGGGTAAACGGGCACGAGTATGGGTGAGCTCCACCCGCACCCGTCTCGCCCATTTACCCGCGATCTGACAAGTGGATCAACCCAATAATTAAAATAGTAAACCCTAACTCCTCTCCACGCCTTCGAAAGTCCGAATGCCTCCACGTCCCATGCCTCCTGACTCCCGACTCCACTCGACTCCCCAGCCGCCGCCCTCATTCCTCGTCTCCTCGCCATCATTCCTCACCCTCGTCTCCTCATTCCTCGGCTCCTCGCCCTCATTCCTCTCCGACTCCCGACTCCACTCGACTCGTCGTCTCCACTCGACTCGTCGTCTCCACTCTCCAGCCGCCTCTTCCTTCATTGACCAGCGACTCTATGTCTCCAGCCGCGCATTCATCCTGTCCCCCAGATCCAGCCGTCGTGTTCGTCCCGTCCTCCAGATCCAGTCACCACATTTGTCCCATCCTCGAGATCCAGCCGCCGCGTTCATCCTGTCATCTAGATCCAGCCGTCGCGTTCATCCCGTCCTCGAGATCCGGCCACCGCGTTCGTCCCGTCCTCGAGATCCAGCCACCGCGTTCGTCCCGTCCTCTAGTCGGCCCATTCTCCAGATCTAGTTGTCACGTTCGTCGTCCAAATTCAGCCACCGGTCGCCCCTCCGCCCCCACCCGGCTGCCTACATCTTCCGTAACGGTAACGACAGCCTCGCCTCATCCGACCTCCTCTCCTCTTCTCTCATGGTGCCGTCTCCAATTTTCCAATATTTATGTTGGGATTCGAATATTTATATTGGGATGAGATGTTTTTCAATTGATTGGACTTAGGTGTTGTAGTTGTGGATTATATGCTCTTTCTTTCCACTCAATAATGAAACTAGTTAATCATTCACATCAAGATTCAGAAGATATTTTGCAGTGTCTTCTCTAATACGTAAATTCTTGAGAAGAACATTAGCATAGAGCATTAGCACTAAAAACCGACTGTTGATACATCTCAGATGCACATGTCCTAGTAATTTGAAGGAACAGAATTTGTTTGTTGATACATCTCAGTTCGCGGGTAAACCGGTATGCCCGCGGACGACGGGTATGGATGAGGTTCTTCACCCGTCGTCCTTCGCGGGTATGCCCGTGGACGTAAATTGGGGTTGTGGGTACGGGTATGGGCGAGTACTACCCGTACCCGTCGCGCCCGATTGCCATCCGTAATTGTGATCCCTAGTGGAAGTTCTTTTTTTGACAATCTGCTGTTTTCTTATTTTCTAACATAAGAACAAGCAAAAACGAGAAATAAAAACAAAAAGTGAAGCAAAATAAATAAATTATTTTCTCACGATGCTATCGCAATTCTGTAGCCTTCCACGCCGTGAACACGCTGATGATCTCGGTAATTTTTGCACGGTAATCGATCAAGAGCGTCGAGCTTTCTCTGAAATGTAGTACGCTGTCGCAATACAACCAGCCACCACACAAGCAAGATCGAGCAGAGCTGCAGTCCCTCCTCCTAATTCAGAAGCCAAAAAGCCCCGTACGGCCATTCAAAACCAAAAGGGTAGTTGGGCAATCTTAATTATATATCCTCTTAATTTATTGCTGCGGCCATATATAAAAGTCTCAATGCATGTGACGCCCTATCCACCCTGATTTGCTATCCCTAATCGATAACCAGATATACAATGTCACCATTGCTGAAACTGTGGATGGTGCAGTTCATCAGGTGCCAAATCCGACATATACGATCTGGTTCCAGCAGGCTCAGCTCAGGCTGAGCATGATTCTATCTTCTCTGACAGGGGAGATTCTTTCTCATGTCCTCTTCATGACCTCAGCTACAGAGGTATATATGGAGGGCACTTGAGGAGATGTTTTGGTCAAGAACTCAAGCCAACATGTCAAGTCTACGGGAAGCCAGGCCATGCATGAAGCTTTAAGATGTTATCACAAGTTTGATCACTGTTTTCAGGTTAATGATCCACGCATATCACCAGCTACAACTACCTCTTATGCTGTTGACAATAACTGGTATGCTTATACCGGCGTGCTTGATCACCTAACAAGTGATCTTGATCGGCTATCGATCAAAGAACGCTACAAGGGGCCAGATCAGGTTTAAGTAGCCAATAGAGCAGGTTTGTCAATTACCAATATTGGTCAATCTATTGTTGCTTGTCACTCTCGTCCATTGCACCTGAAAAATATCTTACATGTTCCTCACATTAATAACTCTCTTGTTTCAGTTCATAAACTTGCTTTAGATAATAATGCCTTTGTCGAGTTTCATCCTGATTTTTTTTTTTGTGAAGGATTGGGACACGAGGACGGTTCTTCTTCATGACAAATGTGAAGGGGGTGTTTAACCTCTTACTAGCATTCGCCATCCTGGTGATCTTCAACCTCGTCGCTCCTTGGCTTCCACAAAAATCACTCCCGAGCAGTGGCATCGTCGGCTTGGACACCTTGCTTTTAGAGATTCTTCAGTCAAATAAAGTTTCTAGTGCGCCAAATAAACATCTCCCTGTGTGTGATGCCTGTCGACAAGCCAAAATACATCAACTTCCTTTTAGCAATTCTGTTAGAAAAATCTGAGATTCCTCTTGAGCTTATTCATTTTGATGTATGGGAACCGGCAACTACATCTGTCAGAGGTTATAAGTATTATGTTAGCTTCCTTGATGATTTTTGTTATATCATGTGGATATGTCGTGAATTTAGTGATAATGAATAATGGATATTTGGGTTGCATTAAAATTTACGGTTGTGAAAGTTTCGGTCGATGTACTATTGCAAAACTGGAATTGCTGAAATATTTAGTTAAGAAGTCCGACCGCCTTGTATTGGGTGGTCTGACCGACAGGCTTCGACCACGGACAACAGTCAGTAGTCCGATCGATAGTCGGTGGTACGATCGGCCTTGTGTTGTGCAGTCCGATCGACCTTGTGTTGAGCGGTCCGATCGACAGATCGACCATGGCAGGTCGACTAGGGCAGGTCGACAACGGTAATCGGTAGTCGGTGCTACAGTACCTGGTCGGTACTCGGTAGTCGATGGTCGGTAGCTACAGTACCCCCCGATCGGTTGTTATAGCTACAGGGCTTGGTTGTTGGTCATCGCTACTTGTGGCTTTTGAGTATCCTAAGTACTCATAATCTTCGAGTACCCGTGTTGGGCCAGCGGTATGACCAACGTGCGCTCGATGGTCAGACCGGTCTTACTGAGTGGTCTAAGGTTGATTCTAGTAAAGCGAGGAAATTGTGATCGTGGATGATTTGGTTTATGTTTATGGATGGACAATGGTATGATATGCGTGTGTGGGCTGATGTTGGTCAAGTTATGAGGACTTGTGCCGAGAAAACGTTCTTTGGTCTTTGCATGTGCAGGTTGGACGTGGAGATGTTCATGATCGATAACGAGGAGGACCGGGACTAGGAGCGGAAAATCCGAGATTCAGGCGGTCAAGGATGTCACAGGTGGTCAGGCTCATGCTGGAGCACGTGGAGATCAAATATGGATAATGCGTAGAGAAGCCACATGAGGTGCGGTCCTGGAGGCTTTGACACATGATGAGTTGGATATAGAAGGTGTTCATAACTGAAAGGTTTAGAGATTTTAGAAAACCTATATTTGGAAAGGTTTCAGATCCCTTGATTTTTGGAGTTAGATAGGATTTTATGTCCGTGTTTAATGAGAACATGGTTTGGGACTCTAGCATATAAAAGGAGAGAGAGGTTTAGAGTTGATCATGGCTTTTGAGTCGGCCTAGTGGAAGCCCCCATACTGATACTACTGCTTGCACTTGTTCAACCACACCCGCCTCCGGCGATCGCCGGCGTCCGGGCGGGGAGCCCGACTAGAGAGATGCTGCCCGCAACAACCTGCAGCTGCAGGTCAGGCCACCTCTCTCTCCCTCTCTCTCTCTCTCCTCCCAGCGGTCCTAGTATCTGTCAAAGGACACCATGTACTGCACCTGTTCGACGGAATGGCTAAGCAGAGCGTCGGTGTTTTTATTTACTGTTAAAACATGGCCAAATTGCTTAGGATGTTGCGTAGCAGATCACCTAAAGGCAGCTTTTAGCATTCTCGTCGTCTTCTTCTTCTTCTCTTGTTGGAATGGATTCTGTCCTGCACTTCGGAACTGCATGCCCCCCTTGGTGCCTGCGGACGGCTGTCCCCCCTTAGACTGGAGCACCGGTTGAATTGCCTTCCCTGAAAGAAGGCCCAAATTCCGAGTCGTGCATCACACACTGCCGCTAAACAGATCATCTGTAAATTAGCTTGTCTCTAGACAGACTCTAAAGTTGCCCAAGTGTCTCGCTAGCAAAAAGAGATCTGTGGGCAATCATTCTTCCCTGGTGTAATGATTCATGGACGTAATTAACGTGCATGCTGCGAACAAGAATCTTGCCCATCATGCTCCGACTTAGGAGTCTCCGTGAGCATCACTTCAATCCTAACTTCCAGTCCTCGTATTCGTTCCAAAAAAAAAAGGCGGAAAAGGAACTTGAGAGAAGCTCAGTGAACTTCACGACAACATGATTGTTATGTACTCTCACAAAACTCAAACCTCTGTCACGCTTGCTTGTTGTTTTGTGCCCTCCACTTTCGCACGCTCTCTAGTTTTACTTTTGCCATTGATGTGCTTCTTTTTCAATCCCAAAGATAAGATTATGCCATATCATCTCTATCTTTTGAAAAACAGAAAGAAAAGGGAGGCTATGAACGTTTGTCATGTGGGCTGACAAACCACACAATTTACTGTGATTCCAAAGCATCAACGTATTTTCTCCATTACACTAGAATCAAATGTCAGGCTTGTAGATAGTAAACAGGCGCAAAAAAAAATCTTGGTCTTGCACTCTTGCTCCTTGTATATTTGGTACCATCAGTGGCTATCATTTTATTTTCTATAATTTATGATGTCCTTGGTAACTCTGGATAATTTTTTTATAAAACATGCTGCTCGTCACTTAGGAACATTTCAGGATTTCAACATCTCTGACTCTCGCTAATTCACTACAACTATAAAAGCACAACTTTGCAGCATTTAAATAATTCAAGGACGAATGGTTAAACCATGTCTTCTTAACCTCCTTCATTCAACAATTTTGCACAGGCTGCACTCTCCTCATGAAACAATCTACTTCAGCTATTCGTGGCTTACAATTTGATCCACTTTTGTAGGTTATCATTTCCAAAACTACTAGAAGTTGTAACTACCAAACACATGATCCTGTATCACCTAGTTGAGATAGGCAAAGGCTATCGACTGGAGGTCCTCAGTGTCATAATATCCATTCTTTTGTACATCTTCTTGCATATCAAGGGAAAACATTGTACAAGAAGGGTTGCTTTCATCATTGAAGGAGGCTGTATAATCAGGTGTGTACATACGTGAATTGTAACCCTGAGAAGATTGCATGGAAGCGCAAGCCATAAGGTCATCTCCAAAGTAGCACTGACTCTCATTCTTAACAGAAGGACATGATTCTTCTGGCTGTGGCGTCCTAGCTTCCCCTTTCTGGTAAGCCATAAACTTTGCCTTAAAGTTGTTTTCTTGAGGGTTTGATATCGAAGAACCATTTGTGTATCCTCGTGATGCTTGAGCTTTGAGTGACTCCAGCTGTGCTTGCAGATTTACCACCTATGAGCACATTACATGCTGTCAATTTTGCTAATTTCTTTATGGTGCATGCAATTAGCAAATTTTCATTAAATGAACATCCAAGAATGAAGACTATAAGAGATGCCTTCAATGGTACAATGGACAAGTAGCGAAAAATTATTGTTGAATTCGGTGCATCACATAGTAATGTAAAACTCACCAACCTGCTGTTGCAGAGCAAATATGTGCGCGACGCAACCATATATGGGGTCACATAGCCTGGCCTGTGCCTCGTAGGAGATAGTGACTGCAGCTTCACAGCGGTCCTTGACCGGGAGATGCATGAGGAGCTTTGAGACATTGCTTGCACCAAAGACCTTATGAATGGCAGCAAAATGCGCAGCCCCTTGCTCATGGCAGAAGTATGGGGCAAAGACACACCCCTTCACGCACTTCCTGCGGAGGAACTTGCATGCACCGCATGGAGAGCCAAACCCTGTCATTGCTTCGTATTCCTGGTAACTGACTCTGGTATTGTATCCTTGTTCCTTGCAGCTTGTGAGTGAATCATCATCCTTTCCTGTTTATAAAGGCTACTTCAGCAGCGGGGTGAGTTTAGTCTCTTGAATAATTAATGTGACATGGTCTCCCTAATGGGCTACAGGTTTCATTATCCTAAAGCCCAGTTCCCAGTTCTATACTTATCTGAGATTCCTTTCAGAAAGACTCAAATGACAAAGGAGGTAACACTGACCCCAACCCATTTATGTTTGCTTCAGAGTCCTTGTTTCACTATTGATTGTTAGATACATTTATAAGTTGTTAATTTTTTCCTTGTTTAACTCGTGTGTAAGTGTGCTAAACTTAGTATTAATTTATTAAAGGGTCTGGTATCAAAAGGACATACCTTCAGAAATCAATGAAACAAAAGGCAGTGGACGAGCTTGGCAAAGTTGGTAGGAAGCACCAAAGAAAAAATTGTTTGTTGTACATCTATACTTTTTCCCAAGCCCATGTCAAGTAGCCCACCACTTAATATTGTGAGATAGTTATGTGATTATGTTAAGTGTTCGCTTTCAGTCAACCTTGCGTGCCGCCTATGTATCTCTAATAAAAACCTCTGATGATGTGCATACTACTCTATTAGGCTGCCTACCGGCTAAAGCCTACAACACTATTAGCCTCATGCCCTTCTAAATATACTTTTTTCTCACTCTTTTTCCAATGAAACTTTCATAATAGTAATATCGGTTACTTTGCTAGGTGTTTTGCTTACCGAGGTTTTGCTCATCTTTGTGAAAATCAAGCTGTGTTGGCTCTTCTGGTTGTTTATTATTAGTGAAATCCTTCCGTCTATCTGCATGTGTAGTTTTCCCTGTATCTATCCATGCTATTTTCCCTGTCAAACCCTTAATTGTTCAAAGAAAAAAAAGTAAAATCGCTTAGTATATAGGAATCATGTATTGTCCAAAATTGGCCATGTATTATTTAGTTGCTTCAGCTTAATAACAGCTCATCACATGGTTGCAATCTGCAAGTTTCATTTTTGTAATTCTGCTCGAACAGTTATAAATAATGCTTCAATCCAACTTGGCCACCCGAGTGGAGCTTTGCTTGTAAAAATGGATTACTTAATACGGGCTATCTTGTCTGTACAGAGTCCCTCTCCCAGGGAAGCATCATGTATTATTGATATGGTTTTGGAATAACTTATGCATACTTGTTTGCCACATAACCACTATGCTGTGCGTTGTTCGAGACGCAGAAGAAAGATGCAGCTGTATTTAGTTGATATCAAAAATTAAGATTAAGATAGTAGAAGTAGCATACGCTCACAAAGGTGTTGCTTTCCAGATGCCAAGAGTAAAGAAAGGAAAAGGAGTAATCACTAGTCGCTACCTGCCACAATGGTGGCACTTATTTAGCTTTTAGTGGCTCCCAACTAAATTGCATTGCAGTCCCAACAAAATACAACTAATGATGATGAGATGTTCCTATGTCATTTTATCTTTTGGGTCTGCATAATTGAACTGATTTGATTGGTGGCTGATAGTATTGTGTTAAAGAAGTGGCAATCTTGGTTATATTTCACTCATATGAACTAGGCCAGCATATAATTACTCTAAACTTATAAACATAGCTTATGTTCAACAGAAGTTCCTTCGGTTTCGGTTTTTTCCCTAGAAGAACGTAATGATCGAATACAGGGAAAAGTTTGTAAATATGCTCAGTTAATTGAAATTTCTTGATCAATAGTTCAGCATTACTTAAGTCAATTTTGTCATTGCTGCTATTAACTGCCTAATGATTAAGTTGTGAATTACTTCCACCTATCAGTTTTGGATTGGCCTACTGAGCCCTTAGTGCAACTTTAATTTGGCCTGATCAAATTAAATTATCTATAAGCCGTTTGGAAAAACCACTCCGTTTGTTTTGGCTTTCAGAGAAGCTGAAACTAAAAACTACAAAAACGCCAAAATGAACAGGGACAACCGCCAGAATAGCAATATCCAAACATGAATAACCACCAAGGAGGATTAAACATGCTATGCTTTTTGAATTACCTTTTTTACTTTTGGCTCTCGTGTACCCATAATTGCTCTAATTGTGCAAACATTAGATCAAACAACTGTTATAAACCAGTGTATCCTCAAGTTCTCAACACTCACTTAGGTTTTAACTGGATCCTTGTTAGTAAATTGAGGTGGTATGGAACATCAAATTGCAAGCTAAGGCAATCAAAATACGATCTTTGGAGTTTAGAGAAGGTCACCCCAGCCCTCCACCCTGTAAGGAAGGAAAACAAGTGAAGTGGACTGTAGGTTGGTTTCGGTCCCAAAAGGCGGAGGCAGCCTGCAGAGCTCCGTGGGATCATTGTAAAGCATTTCTTGTTTTTGGAGCCTTTGCGAATAGGTGTCAAGCTTATGGTATCATATATGATTAGCTTGCTAATGTATGGTTAACACCAGCAAAATAGAGCATTTTCATAAGGCAAAACATGCGAGCATATATAATACCATTCCACACTTTCCTTTGATTGTTCGTGTGTCCGACTCAATTAGCTGGCCCGAACACTGTGCATAATACATATAATAGTAATGATAAAAAGCATTAGAGCTATCCAGATTATTTTAAATGATTGACTATATCATGACAAACTAATGTCAACATTATCTAATTACATTACAGGATGTGCTTCAATTTCATGCTATTCCAAAAAACAGTAATGCCCAAATCAAAACAAAGATTCTTGTAGCTGTTCAAAGTTTACACTCTTTTTTACCCTCAGGCCTCAGGGTAGCATAATTATCAGATCACCTACATGGAGTATCAAATGCCGTTTGATATTTGATGTGACGTGCCTTTACATGCAACAAGCAATTAAACTAAACGTGTGTGGTGCATACATGCTTATTATGTTATGTGATACTGTGTATAGATATTTTCTTCATAGCTCTCTATATGCTGTATACCTGACTGTTGGCGTATATGGTTGTCCAATTATTTTTTCCAGATCTCGTCACAAAAATGAGATCGTGTTCATTGTTGCTGGAACCATTTTTCATGTCAAGTTTGTTGAATGGTGTAGATTAGAATATTTCTACAGAAGCCAGGTTTTTTAAGCTTTGTTACCTAGATTGGATGAGCACAACACATTTGAGAAAAGATTAATATGACAATATGTATGCCTTGCTATTTCTATGTTTTACAAGAATATACATAGGCTGATAGTGATAGGCTTACTAATGGTTACCATTTCTTGCTTCCTAATAAAACTTGACAGTTTGGAAGAAAAAGCTTCAGCATGACAGCAAATGTCTTATTGTCTCGTCCATTAATCAAGAAAAAGTTGTAGGTCTTGCATCTCAGGAACTTGCACAGTTACACAGCCGCGGCGTATATTGACTTCACAAATCATTCACCAGTTTCAGCGGTTGTTGGTATGCATGTGCTTGTCAAACTGAAGTCACCATCACACTTTTCTCATTTTGTTGCTTTCCTTGCTTTCTTTCTTGCCTTTCTATTTTACCATGTTACTTTGTAGGATCGTATGGTGCAATCAGAGGGGTGAATGATTACCTCTATTTTTTATACCTAAAATCGAATCTCAAACTATAAGAAAAGCAATCTAACTTATAGACGTAGAATTTAACAGCAAGATGCTCGACCATGTGCACAGGCTCGATGGAGGTTCCAACCGCTCGACGTTCGATCGCTCCTTGACCACTCAACTGCTTCGACAGCTCTAACGCTCTGACCGCTAGAACACTTCGGTTGCTTGCTTTGATCGCTCGCTTTGACCTCCTTTGCACATAGTCGAAATCCTCCTCCGCTCGAAAGCTTTAGATGCTCAAACGAGAACACGCTGAAGACAACACCGTACTCGTTTATCACAAAATCAAGATGTGTTAGCATATTGCCGTCGAAGACACAAGAAAATAATGCTCAGAAAACATATCGTCGATGCTGACTAACTTTTCTTCGAATAGATCTGATCTGTTATTTCTATATCATGTATATGGCTACAAAGCACCCTCACGACACCCCTAAAAACCCTAGCACAAAAGGCCTCCTCAAAGCCACAGCTAAATCCTTAGCCTCTCTCCTGCTTTTATATGGTAGAGCCATAAATCGTGTCCTTATCAAACTGGACACGCAATCCTATCTTTTTCGAAAATCAAGAGACCCGAAACCCTTCTAAACACATATTTTATTCAATCTCTAACTCTTCCTTCAATCCAGCAAAGTTTACAACTACCGAATACCGAGTCCTTCTGACTACCATTCAACAGCTAATCATACTACTGGTCTAACACGAGTACTCGAAGATAGCAAGAATTGGAGCATTTGTATCGACCATGAAGTCTACGAGTACCGACTGTGAAGTCTATGGCAACAGATTGCAAAGCCTTGGACTACCGATCGTGAGGTCTACGACAACTAATCGAAAAATCTAAGACACCTGATAAGTAAAATCTACGCCTATCGAGTATCGACCAGGTACTGTAGCTATGACCATAGTCTAACATACATGGTCTAACATACCTGTGCAGAGGCTTCTATAGTTGTCTTACAAAAGCATGCCTTTAATTAACTCGGCCACGTATGTTTTTTTATTAATTTGTCAGTATCAAGAAAATAACTAAATTTTGTTTAACTTTTGAAGTGCTCAAGCAATGAGCTGAAGCCAAAGCGTTCCCTGAGAAAAATAAGGTACCCAAATTTCAGAGTTCTTATAGGGGATAGTATGCTTGTGTGAACTGCCCACTCGATATATTAACTTTTAAGATTTTAGTGGGGATGACAAATTGTAGTTTTCACGAAATAGGGATCTCAATTTCTTGTGAGAAATTCTCTCTCGCAGAAAAATGGGATCTGGATCGCTGTTTCCAATCAGACTGTCTTACAGAAAAATGAACCAACTAACACGGTAGTAGAATAAAGAGTTTTTGTTGTTACGGGCACTTGGATGAGTTGAAGATATGGTATGGTTGATTAGTACAATGGATTTCAGTTGTCTGGTCAAATTTGTCACTATTATAATAAGATGACCTTCTCAGAGGTGCAATAATGGCCGGTTGTTGCATAAATAAACCAGGAACAAGAAGCTAGAAGACAATGATAGAAGCAGAGGTAGCTAGTGTTAACAGCAAGCACGCTTGCATCCAATAAATTTAAGCACAAACAGTAGCAGTTCATTTGCCTTTTGCCCATTCATAAATGGGCAAAAGGCAAATGAACTGCTACTGTTTGTGCTTGGCTTATAAGGTATCTGATTAACCAATCTAAGTCAAGACGATGCGTCTTGGCTTATAAGGTATCTGCATTTATAAGGGCTTATAAGGTATCTGCATCTGAGTTACTTACTATAAACGAAGTGATTGGCCTGTGGCTTTTCAACAGTGTGCATGCCTCTGCCTTCTGGTATGCCAAAGCTGACCGGCAATGGATACCATTCTTCCAGTCGTCGATACGAGATCGGACAGTAAACTTAGAAACACCCCTAGTTGGATACGAAAACCGTTGAGGATACAAAAGGACTTAAGGAGAAGCACCCAAATGATCCAAGTGTATTCAATATGAGTGTCTAGGTTACAAATGGCCTCCCTTCTCCCATTACATGAGGTCATATTTTATAGGTGCAGGGTGTTGTTGGACGGAGGAGCGTGGGCGCGGGCTCCTGGGCGAAGGTGTCGTGACCCCTCGGGCAGCCCCAGGCGGGTCGATGACTTGACCCCGGGCACTCCTGAGCTAAGAGTGGGGGAGACACCGAGCGTCCCTGGGCGAAATCGACATGTGGGTGCCGGGTGTCCCTAGGCGAAGAAGGAGCGTGGACGTGGGTTGCTACCGGGCGGAGGAGCGTGGGCACAGACTCTTGGGTGAAGGCGCTGTGACCCCCCGGGCTACTCCCAGGGAAGAGTGGGGGAGGCCCTGTGGCACCCCCAAGTGAAGACGACGCGCGAGCGCGGGGCGCTCCCGGTTGGTGACGTCCGAGAGATCTGTGGTTCTATTACCCCGCTTAGGGATCGCTGCACTTCTCGCTTTCCTTGGGCACAACGAACAAGGCCCATCGACACCTTTTGCTAGGATTTGCTGTGAAGTTCAGCATGTATTCCCGTGTTGAGGAGTATTGCATGCTGAGGATCGCCCCCTTCGCCTGGGCTGGAACTTGGCCTTCACGAAAGGCGAGGTATTGGAGAGCATCCGAGCCATCCGAGGCTTTGCCAAGTCATAGTGTGAGTTTCCATGCCCTTACAATGTAATGTTCGCTAGGCCCTCTTCTAAACCCTACTTGGACATGCATGCTTGATGCTTCTGTAGTGATTGATTCGGCTTCCTTGGAAGTGCTTACTCAACTTCTCCCGAAGTTGCTCCCACGAGTACACTAGGCGCGACGGGAGGGAGAGTTCCAGGACTGGGCGACCTTGAGAGGGCCTAGGGCAAGCTCTTTGCCATGGTGACCTCGCCCCCTCCCACTGCCGCTATGGTGATTTCGTACACACAGACAAACTCCATTTGGTCAGAGCTCACCGAGTACTTTGTGACCTCAGGCATCCGGAACCACACCAGCCACGACGTGGCTTGCAAGGCCGAACTCAATGGGTTGGAATGGCCAACGGAGCTAGCAATCTTGTGGGTGGGAGTCCCTTGGGGTTGAAGGGCACGAGGGAAGTCCGACGCAAGGTTGGGTGCGATGTCTCACATCGGGCTAACTTGGGACAGCTCAGCCCCTAGGAGTTCATGGTTCGTCCCCCACGCCGAGGGTGGTAGGTTTGCCCAAGTGCGGACTTCAGCTAGCTCAGCCCGAAGGGCTTTGACCTCAGGGTGTGTTATCTCCCATGTCGATCCTCGTGATTCCTCCAGCTTCTTCCTTAGCTCCTCGGCTTCTTGGGCTTTTGCGAGTGGCGGGGTCTTGCCTCGGTCCGTGCACTCTCAAGTTGCACCCGGAGTTCCCCCGCTTGGCGAGTCTCGGTCACTAACCACAAAGCCTCGGCTTGCGACTCCCTCAACTGCCTTCGAAGGTCCTCCAACTCCTACTCCATCTCACAAGCATTTGGAGGGTTGGTCTCTCGAGATGCCGCGGTCTCGCTGATGACCTAGGCCTCTGTGGAGATATCCGGTTGTGCCTTCAGTGCAGGCTGTGATATGGCTCGACTTCGGCCTAGGAGGGGGTTCGTGCCCCCCACCTCGGCGACCTTCTGTGCCTTCCCTTTCTTAGGGGGCATGGCTTCTTGCTCAAGTCCCACAGACGGCGTCAACTATCGTTGATACGAGATCAGTCAGTAAACTTAAGAACACCTCTGGTCGGATACGAAGACGTCGAGGACGCGAAGGGACTCAGGGAGAAACACTCAAATGACCCATGTGTATTCAATATGAGTGTCTAGAGTTACAAATAGCCTCCCTTTTTCCATCACATGAGGTCCTATTTATAAGGGGGAGAGGGAGGCGAGTGGAGTTACAAGTTTGCCCTCGAGGCCTAGCTTACTCCTAGGGGTATCTACGTTATTTGCCTTGAGTAGGCCTACCACGACTCCAGGGTTGGTTCGTGGATAGCTTCATACTTCATCCAAGGCCTTGCGTACCTCGTCCAGAGTTGGCCTCGTGTACCTCGCCTAGAGTTGACTTAAGTACTTGGCTCGGAGTGGATCCTTCAACAGGCACCGTCGCTCTGAGGTGGTTGTGAGCCCGAGGTGGCGTGAGGCCCCCCAACACTTCCAAATGTCTATGCCTGCATATACACTTTGCTTGCTGCTGTGTCACTCAGGTCTAGTGTCTCGATCTGCCCGTGCTGGAATGGAGGACCTGAGGAAGCATGGCGAAGGGAGCAGCAGGGGACCCCGATGGCTAACACTGCCGGTGGTACACAAGGCACAACATGGCCAGGTCGTTTTCGGCCTCGTGCAGCTGCTCTGTAACTCGTATGTTGCTAGTCTTAAGTTTTGGTTGTGGACAGAGAGAGACGTGCTTGCTGTCGCATGTGGTGTGGAGCCACAAGTTCAAAGCCCAGCTAGCTAGCTAGCTAGCTGCTAGGAGCCTTGAAGCTAATTTTTTTATTTGTTTAATCCATGTTGATTGATAGAGATGCATCAAGGAATGGACCATGCATGCATGCGTGCATTGAATTTGGCACAAGAACGAAGCTCTAGTGTGTTGCAGAAATAAATAAATATATAGGTCTCTTTGACTGCATTGCATTTGGCAAGAAATGCATACATTCTAGGCTCTAAAATATTCATTTCATTTCATTTCCATTTTTCTAAAATATTTCACCGTCTTCGAACGTTGTGTTTTGACGGAGTGGGTGGATCCTGGCTCAGAAAAGAAAACTTGTAAAATTATAGGCTTGGCTACATGGGCCGGAGAAGCACTAGTCAGCCTGATAAGGTGCGGTTTAGATGGGCCCTCATGACGAGGTGATTTTGGTTCACTGGCCCATTTAAAACCCTAAACCCCTCTCTCTCCCCCTCTCCTTTTATATAGCCTGCCTTGCCGCCGCCGCCGCCAATTCCATCCTTCTTCTCCGTCACAGGGCCGAAGTTGACCGAGGTGAGGTGAGGTCCCTTGATTCCTCCCCAACTGCTCTGCTGGTGATCTTTTGCTTTTCTCCGTTCGTGTGTTTATTATTGTTATTGATGAATCTGCCCCCGTAAGATGGATGGATCTGGAAGCATCCCTGCACATATCGAAGGCTTTTTAGGCGTCATTATCGAAAGGCCTACTGAGCTCAAATCTTGTGCGAAATCATACTATGGTCATCTCCACATCGAATGATCTCTAGCAGCGCTACCGTGGAGGTCATGTTAGGACGATGAACACAGCACTCCTCCAGAGTGTGTGTTTTCGTTTGCGTTCTATTTGTTTTGATGCCTACATGGACATCTGAAGGCAGCAGTATATATAACCAAATCTTAATTGGTAGGTAGTATGGATCATGTTCCTTTCTTTCGTATATGCAAGCCTCGAATAAACTGCTTCTTCAGTTGTGGTGTTTGACAAATCTGGGAGATGTAAATCGAGGAAATTCATTGAGACTAGAGGATATATGAGTGTGTATTCTGACTGTTGTATCTGGAGCGCAGAGAGCGCAATGGCCAAGAACCCCAAGGTCTTCTTCGAAATCCTGATCGGCCAGGCGCGGGCCGGTCGCGTCGTGATGGAGCTGTTCGCGGACACGACCCCGAAGACGGCGGAGAACTTCCGGTGCCTGTGCACCGGCGAGAAGGGGCTGGGCGCGTCCGGCAAGCCGCTGCACTACAAGGGGTCGCCCTTCCACCGCATCATCCCCAACTTCATGTGCCAGGGCGGCGACTTCACCCGCGGCAACGGCACCGGCGGCGAGTCCATCTACGGCGCCAAGTTCGCCGACGAGAACTTCAAACTGCGCCACACCGGCCCCGGCGTGCTGTCCATGGCGAACGCGGGGCCCAACACCAACGGCTCCCAGTTCTTCATCTGCACCACGCGCACGCCCTGGCTGGACGGCAAGCACGTCGTGTTCGGCAAGGTGGTGGGCGGCTACGGTGTCGTGCAGAAGATGGAGGCGGTGGGATCCGAGAGCGGCACCACGGCGGAGAAGGTCGTCATCGTGGACTGCGGACAGCTCGCCGAGGACGAGCAGTGAGCAGCAGAGTCGTCGTGGGTGAGGAGGAATATATATGTGTATGATGGCTGAGCTCTTCTAGATCATTCGGTGCGCATGGATTCCAGAATGAAACGAGGTGTTTTGTACTCCATTGATACTACTTGGTTAATGCAAATCCGCATCCCTTTCTAGCAGATGAGGAGTAAAACGGCAGAGGTAGGGTTGCGAACAATAGGGTAGTATGATCTAGAAAGAAAGATAAAGTGTAGCTTCATGAAAAGTTCTAAAAAAGAAAATATTTTTTTCACCAACAATCCGATCGGCCTTAGTAAGTTCGGAGTCTCTAACGTGGGTTCTACTGGAGGAGCTACGAGATTGATGAACTTGGGTGTGAAGGAAGATAAATAAGGTGCTCGTATATTAAAGTTCCATGTAACAGCCATATTTAAATAAATTCATATAGTAAAGTACAATTAACTTACTATTGAAGTATTGAATCAATAAATAATAGTAAAAAAATTAAAATAAGGCAGAACTATTAGTCTATTACCTCTTCCTCTTCTGCAGCTCTCCAAAGGTTCTTCAAAATTTCTAAATTTTGTACGAATTTTCCACTAATTTTGCTAAATTTGCTCAAATATAATCGGATTTTTCACAGTCAAACAGAGAAATGAGAGCGAGATTTGAGGTATGGAGAATGGAAACCGGATGACCCTCTATTTATTGGGAAAAAACTTATATTTTTCGAATCTTTTTGCTATTTTTTCTATTTTTTACCCTCAACGGTAAAAGGGCTATTTTCACGATTCGTATTGCGCCAGAACGGCCCATTTATGCCTGTTTACGCCCGACTGGGCCGAGCCGTATTGTGCCACACGGCTCACACATTCGCTAATTGGCCATGCCGTAGAGACATAGCTCGCACAACTTTCAGCAGTAAAAGGAAAGGCCTAACCTGCTGCAGTAGAGACATAGCTCGCACAACTTTCAGCAGTTTCTCGATACACAACAGCTGATTTTTTTGGGTTTCTTATTTATAGCTTTTGAGTTTTGCTAACATAGATATTTTTTTAAAACAAAGTTTATAAATTAATTATAGTAAATACTACAACAACTTTATCGATACCAATCAAAATCACTTAGAGCTGTTATGTCTTTCTTCGTGCTCAAGTGGATGCCTGACTGGCTGCCTAACTAAAGCAGCAGCAGTGTAATTAATTAATTAACTATAGTTGCTCCTCCACAGAAAAAAAGGAATGACAACCACCATCGTCTTCCCCTGACGCTCGGCTTGGCCTGGTCATACAGCAGAACAGAGCAGAGCAGAGCAGATCTATCTCATCTCGCCAAGGGAATTCAAGGGCAAGCAGAGGGAGCTTGTTAGACCGGATCGAAGATAGAGAGAGAGAGAGAGAGAGGCCGGCCTTCCCAACCAAGCAGCAGCATACATGGCGTCGACCCCAGCGGCGGCGGTGCAGGTGCGCTTGCTCAATCAGATCCGCGTCTCTCCGGCACCGGCGCCGCCCTCCCATGCCGCCCTCCCCATCACCTTCTTTGACGCCGCCTGGCTCTTCACCGGCCCCGTCGAGCGTCTCTTCTTCTTCCGCCACCCCGACCCGGCCTCCTCCATCCCCCTCCTCCGCTCCTCCCTCTCCCTCGCGCTCCACCGCTTCTACCCGCTCGCCGGCACCCTCAGGCCTGATTCCGACGCGCCCTTCCTCTACTCCTATTCCCACGGCGACGCCCTCGCCTTCCTCCTCGCCGAGTCCGACTGCCCGGACGATTTCCAGCACCTCGTCGCCAGGTCCCCAAGGGACCTGCGCAAGATGCGCCCGCTCGTACCGCAGCTTCCGCCGCCCGGGAACGACGGCGCCTTCGCGCTCGCCGCCGTGCAGGCCACAGTCTTCCCGGGACGCGGCCTCTGCCTCGGCGTCTCCGTCCACCACGCCGCCTGCGACGACGCCTCCGCCACGCACTTCGTGCGGACGTGGGCCGCCGCCTGCCGCCTCGGCGGCCTGGATGATCCCCAGGCCGCGCCGCCGCCGCCGGTGCTCGACCGGTCCCTCGTCGCCGACCCCGACGACCTGCGCGGCAAGACGCTCGCGGGGATGAGGCGCCTCGCGTCCAACTCGTCTCCCCCTCCGCCGCCACCGCAGGAGAGGCCGGCTCCGGTGATCGCGTCCTTCTTGCTCACGCGCGATCAGATCGACCGAATCAAGGACGCGGCAGCGACCCCAGGGGCGCACCTTTCGGCGTTCGTGGCGTCCTCCGCCTTGGCGTGGGTGTGCCTCCTCCGGTCCCGATCCGTGGGCGTGGAAGGCGCGGAGCGCAGCCACATGCTCTTCTCCGCGGATTGCCGGTCGAGGCTGACGCCGCCGCTGCCCGCCGAGTACTTCGGCAACTGCGTGAGGCCATGCTTCGTGCAGGAGGACCTGTCGGGCAAAGAAGGGGCCGTGGCGGCGGCGGCGGCGGCCATCGGGAGGGCGATACGGGAGATGGAGCGGGGCGTGCTCGAGGGCGCGGAGGGGTGGCTGGGGAAGGTCCTGTCGGTGCTGCCGGAGCGGCCCATGTCGGTGGGCGGGTCGCCGCGGTACGGCGTGTACGACACGGACTTCGGGTGGGGGAGGCCTGCCAGGGTGGAGATGGTGTCGATCGAGAAGACGCCCGGGACGGTGTCGCTGGCGGAGAGCCCCGAGGGGGACGGCGGCATCGAGGTCGGGGTGGTGCTACCGCGGGAGGCCATGGAAGCTTTCGCGTCTTGCTTTGCCGACGGTCTCTCTCAACTCTGAAGGCCATACTGATTGTCGTCGGAGATGATGCTCGCTTCTTCTTCTTCCTCTCTCTGTTTTGTTGTGCTCAGCTCAGCCGTGAGTGAATAACGTACTGGAGTAGCACACTGTTACTCATCGTAGAGATTGTTTGTTTGGGAATCAAACATTATTACTCTCCGTCGTTCACCGTATCACTAACTCACACTTTATAACAGTAAAGATATGTATCTCCGTCATTTCTCGTATCAACGTCACCGCTATATGATGTTGACAGTAAAAAAAGAAACTATATTTACGATTAAATACGTTCCATTTTACAGCCCAATAAAACTGCTTTTATTTTATTGACGAATTTATCAGACGTGTCGTTAGAGTTTACTGCTACACCTAGCTGTGGCGCATGCTGACCATGTGATGGTGACAGTAAAAATGAAAACCACATTTAAAATCAGATACATTCTATTTTACGGTCAGATAAAACCGCTTACACTATACTCATGAGTAAATGGGCATATACGCTAAACGGATATTTTCTTTACCCACGGGTATAGAAATGGGGGAACACTCTATCCGTCGGGTAAATGGGCATGGGACGGTAGGCGGTCTGCCGTTTGGCCACGGGATGGCAGGTGGCCTGTCGTTCGCCCGCGAGATGGCAGCAGCGACACGTGTCGCCCCTCTAGCGTTGTCGTTCGAGCATCAGACGGTAAAACACCATTTTTGCTAATACTCGACGCATACGGTTATTTCTGTAAATACGTACTGCAACAGTGCTATATACGCTAAAATCTTGACAATTATAGGGAGAAGAGGACCTACAACTAGGCGGAACATGTGTCTGCCCACTGACTTGGGGAAGCTCCACGCGTCCTTGGAGCTTGAGTGGCAGAGGGGGCGGAGCTTCCTCGGTCGGGGAGCCGACGAGGACAAGGCTTGCATGCGATCGAGTACATAAGAAAAATACTAAACTTACGATGTACACAATAAAAACCCAGCATCTGTACCATCCAAAATCATTCTTGAGTATATTTCTCTGTAATATTTGTCGCAAACAGCTAAAAATCAAAATTTTCAGTCAAAAGTCACAGTCATATCAAACAGGCCCTAAACCTCAAAGAGATCATACATGTCCGTAGATACATATTTTGTCGGCCACAGCTGATAAGAAAATTACAAGGCTTTAGCATATATAGCACTGTTACAACACGAATAACAGAAATAACCATATGCGTGGATTATTGGTAAAAATGACGTCTAGATGGAGCGATGGTGGTGCCGTATTTAGGTCGGAGGGCAAAATATGTGGACCGGCATGGCAGCTAGGCTAGGAAAAAGTCAAGCTCCGTGGTCAACCTGGCTACATATGACTCCATCCAATCGAATAATTCCATCTGTTCGTTGGATGCTTTCATGCATGTTCTAGTAACGAATAAGCTAGCAAGCTCAATAGTACGTATTGATTTGTGATCATGCATACAAATGAAGATGATCAATGCAGCTAAGTACGTAGGAGTATGCATGTGTGAGACCATGTGGAGGTTTTCCTATAGTTGTAATGAGTAATTGATTTTTTCTTTAGAGTTTGTGTAGATGTTGAGTTTGTTTTTTGAGGTTTATCCAAAAGTTTGCCCTCTACGATTTGCTCTTTACAATCGCTGCTGTGTGTTTCTGTGGTCGGCAGTCATCCTTACGATTTTGTGGTCGGCAGTAGCATTTACGACCATGTGGTCGGCAGAGGCGTTTACGAGTTCGAGGTCGACAATCGATTTTACGACTTGGTTGTTGACAGTCGGTTTTACGACTTGGTTGTCGGCAGCCGGTTTTACGACTTTGTGGTCGGCAGCCAGTTTTATGACTTTGTGATTGGCAGTCCGTCTTATGACTTTGAAGTCGGCAGTCGTTTTTATGTCTTGGTGGTCGGCAGTCGGTTTTACGACTTGGTGGTCGGCAGAGGCGTTTACAACTTCGAGGTCGATAGTCGTAGCTCTGTCTGGCCGTGGTCGATAGTCGTAGCTCTGTCTGGCCGTAATCGATAGTCATAGCCTGCGGTCGATGGTCGTAACTATGCTTAGTCGTGGTCGATGGTCGTAGCGCTCTACTAGTGTGATCGTAAGTCATAGCAACCAGGTCTGTTAAAGTCGTAGCTGTTGAGAGCGATGGTTGTAGCATCTGCTATGTGGTTGTAGCACATGTTTCATGGTCGTAGCAATATTTGCGACGGTCGTAACGACCTCTGAGTGGTCATATACCTCTAGTAGGACGTTATGGGCTACGAGTACTTCTGTATTGTGCATCAGAGTAGTCTTAAGTTGTTTTAAGACCACTGGTTTGCCGAGATTGCTCTCTAGAATTCTTTCTGAAGTATGCAAACTGATGAACCTTGTTTATAGTGTGGTGCTATGTGATGCTTTGCTTGTCTGTGGTGTTTGCAGGACTTTGGAGTTAGGTCATGGTGAGGCGTGGAAGGATTGAGTGAAAATATTATAGCAATTACATTTTAAGTGGAAATGTAATTAAACGATGCTTTCCAATTAAATGTGAGGAAGGTATTGAGTGAAAATATTACAACAATTATATTTTAATCCTATCAATGAACTTATATTGTTGAATGATGCTTCCTAATTAAATGGATTTATACTGTGGGATTGAGCGAGTAATTTATGACTAGAGCAGCTGCACCTGCAACAAAATGTTAAGAGAGGGACAGATCAGAATGGAGGATCGATCGAATATATATAAATGTATATTATCTATGGGAGGTTGGTCAGTGTACGTTTTGGCTGGCTTAATTTAATTTTGGGGTCAGAAAGTTTCTGTTGCCTAGCTCGTTCAAAGTCTGCCTGCACTGACCAGCAGCAACAACGCAAGACGAACGAAGAATAACAAGAAGAGGACATGTGCGTTTGACATTTAAGTAGGTGTTACATCGCGCAGATGCCTGGCTTAATTGTCGCGTTTCCTTCCGAGAAGCTAGCTAATGGAGTCGTCGATCGTCACATTAATAAATCACACATTTAAGTAGGTGTTTGGACAAATCAAGAGAAAATTCTACATGGACAGTGCCTTGATTTGGCTTGATCAATTATAATAGGATGGCATTCGTTATATATGCATGCTTGCTCCTGCTAACCTAATTAAGTGAGCGTTGATTATTGATTGAACGAGTCAAAGCTAGCAGCAGTATTCCTACAGATAATGTGCGCATGTGGAGCGCATTGGGTGTGAAAATTGATGAGGAAGGAAAGAAATGAGCGAGCAGGCAAGGCTTCAGGCTAACTGTAATGCAGACTTGGTCTAGTCTTCAAGTTAGAAATGAGCGTACTGCAGGGTAGGAGGAAGGCAGCAGGAAAGCGGGAAGGAAGATGAAACTAGTAGCAGTAGCAGTAGAGGAGGAGCGCACTGCTGGGATTGGATTGTAGGGTTGATGTGGATGCACCTGGACCCAGGGACGTCCATGTCCATCTTCTTCATCTATCTCAATGTCTGCATACATACATACTCCACGAAACTTCCTCGATCGATCTCCTTCCAGCATTTGCTGTTTCATCATCGACTTTTTTCCTTTTTTGAGTTTTTTTTCTATCTGCATCTTGTTTAGTTTTTGGCGTCCACTCCATCATCGGTATCCATGCATGCATCTATTATCTAGAGAGTAGCATTTGCTGTGAAGGGGAAACTCTGGCACCGGATCCACACACCCAAATATACTACCATCGAATTTCTCCATTGTCGGATGTTGAACAGAGCACCTCCGACTGATGGCTACGACTACCACGGAAACAGAGGACTGGAGGGATAAGTCGGACGAGGTGGAGAGTGTTTGGAGCAATTTTTGTCCTCTTTTTTTCACACTCTCGCATTACACTACACAAAAATTACATGGTATAAATAGACATCTGTGCTCCGTCGCGCTCCTGAACCCTCAATTCCCCTGCCGCTCGCCCATGCTCTGCTTGCTACAGTGCTCACCGCCACTGCTGCCCATTCCGAGTAGAGTGCTGACGATCGGTACAGTGCTCACCGTCGCTGCTGCCCAATCCGAGCCGTGCGCTGACAGCTACTATGCTCACCGCCACTGCTGCCCAATGCCGAGCATAGTTGACGACAGCTACAGTGGTCGTCGCCACTGCTGCCCAATGCCGAGCAGAGCTGACGACAACTACATTTAGTTGCCGTACGACCACTGTTTCATCTTTGACTTGCATTCGACCGCTGTGCTGGAGCTTCAACCACGGACACGCCAACGACCATGGTTTTTGTCGTTACGACCACATACAACGTGGTCGTAACCGACCATGTACAGACACAATGATGCTAGTCATTACGACCACTCACATTGTCACCCTATTACGACCACACACATCGTGGTCGTAACCGAGTACAGACAACATGATCGTAAAGACCACTAACAACGTGGTAGAAAATCGACCACATACAACATAGTCGTAAAGACCACTGATAACGTGTTCGTAAAGACCACTTACAACGTCCGATCCGAGACGATCGCGAACTGCACGTACGGATAATATAAGTGACGGGCATCATCATCCATCAGTTAGCTAGTTACCTGCTTAACGTTAACGTCACCCTGACCGCCAGCGTACTAGGTAGCTTAATTTTGCCTGCCTCTAAGATTGATTGATTACATATACTTGTACTCTACCTAGCTACTTCATTCATCGATAGTAGTAATCTACTTAATACTCCTCTTCTTACTCCCGGAGGGATTCCGGAGCTCTCGCGAGGCCGCGTCATCGCCCGGCCGCCCCGCGCCAACGCCCGCCCGACGCGTGCGCCAGAGAATCTGCGTACGGTCGGGTGAGGGGTTTACCCGAGTTTTTTCAAAATTACGTATAGGTCCTTGGTTCTCGCAAAAAGGTCATTGGAATTTTTTTCGCCTGGAATTTTTTGGGTCCCTCTATTTTGCGGATGGCCCCAGCGGTTTCGAAATTGCGCACGGGTCCGTTTTTACGTCTGGTCCTCGATTTTTCAAAAACCCTTTGCTTTTTTGAAAATTTGTTTTTGCCCCCCGATTTTTTCTAACGGGTCCTCTTTTTTTCGAATGTCACCTTTGCCTTCTCTGAAATTACATTTTTGCTCCCGTTTTTCTTAAAAACTCATAACGAATTACCGTCTCTTTTATTTTTTTACGTGCGGTGACTGGCGCGGCGTGGCGCCGCGCCCATGCTTCTAGTTATATTATACATGCTTTCGGGCCTGTTCTTCAGGCCACAAGCCGGTCGACTTTTGGCAGCCGCTACAGTACCTAATTTTTAAACGGAGTATTTTCTTAAGATGGGGTCTATAAGTTAAACGTAGTACATGTTAAAAGCTTAACATCTGTACCAGCCAAAATCGCAAATGAGTATCGATCTCTCCGTGTCTGTCAAATAAAATGGCTAAAATTCAAAAATTTCAGCCAAAAGTCATAAGCCGCAACAAAAAAGAACAGGCCATTCATCGATAGCTTACTACTAGTAGCGCTCTTATTCGGTCATAAACGCATTGACTTTTCATTGCTTGGTCTGCGTCACCATATATGCAAGCAAGCATCAGCTCTGATGCTGCTGCTGCTGCTGCTGCTAGCTTCCGGGAAGCAGCACGCTAGAAGCAAATTGGAATCTGGAGATTATTAATTGCTTCTCTTCTTCTTCTTCTTCTTTTTCCTTACATCAATCAAGACGTATTCTCGATATGGTAAAATGACACTGTCCATGTCAAGGGAAACCTGTCCTAGCGAGCGAGGAAAGTGACATTGTAATATATATAAATAAGTATATTTCCATCCGTTAATATGAGTGGGTAGTCGTTAGTTTGCTGCATGTTATCGTAATCGATTAGGAAGCAATTGGGTAAATTACAAGCTCAAGCTGCTGCGGCTAGACTGACATTGGCCTCTAACAGTAGGGTTCCCTTGGTTTATCCTTGAAGCGGTTGCGACATGAGAATCTCGATGATACAAAGCAAACTTGCGATGCATAATACTCCATCCGGTTTCAAAAAATGAAACCAGATGTACGTCCTAACTCTTAGAAATCGAGATAAATGTTATTTGTGAGCGGTGTTTTTTTGCAAGGCATTTGTGAACGGTGTTGATCAGGCTGAAGATATAGTTTGATACATCTTCTTCTTGTTTACCTTCAACTCATGAAGCCATATTCTTCTCGTATCTTGACTTGATGATCTTCAACACATAAAGTCATTCTAAGTTATCCTTATTTGTGGAACCTAACCTATTCATCCAACTCATAAAAAATGTTAGTCCACAAAATAATTGTCATCAATTATCAAACTTTACCATTAACTCATAATGGATTGACTAGATTTAATAATCTTTACTTTTTGGTAATTCATGTCAATCTCAACACATAATAATATAAAGATTAAATTGCGAGTATACAACATGTACACAACAATTTTATACTCTAGGGTAAGCTTTCAAAGTAAAGCTTACACATCCAGTTGTTATAAATCATTCAACCATTAACATATAATGAACGAACTAGATGACAGCCCGATTATGAGTATATATGAACTACACAAGCGATATATATAATCAAGGGATATGTTTCAAGTAAAGATTCTTAATATGTGAAAAGATGAATATATATCAATAATAATAAAACCTCAAAATATAGAGTGAACTTTCACTAAATGTGTGCATACAAGAATGTATATTAAAGACATATGTATATATTCAAGTTAGACTATTCATTAAGCTCAATCTATATTTTGGATCCGAGGAATGCATTAAGATATAAGAATATGATGTAGAATGCATACCTCCATGGTTTTCACTTCTTCATCCAAGTAAGACAAAGTAATATCATAATCAATAAACATGTTAGTCTCACAATTGCATTTGTCATTATCACATCTAAATAAGACTAGATAATATCATAGTTAGTAAATAAATTTAGCCTCACAATTGAATTATCATTATCACCAAAACCAACTCAATAGAGTTTAAACTTACAGCCTATCATCCAACCGATGGACGATTGCATTCCTGTGGCCCAACCGTTGAGCGGCTGCCTACGTATCGCTCGGCGATTGGACGACATGATACATTTGCCCAACGGTGGATAATTTTATATGTTCGAATAAAAATGATTATTTAAAATAAAAATCGTAGCCTGCTGAGAGGACGGGGAAGCGTGACGCGAAGGTACCTTGTCGTATCCCGCCGCCCTACGTCAGCGGGGTTGTTTCACGCAAAAAAAAAAACAATGGTTGGCCTTTTGGTGGGCTCCGATCCGGTGGGGCCATCTCGTTGGACTAGTCAAATCCATACACCATATACAGAGCAGAGCAGAGCAGAGGTCTGTCGCAGTTGCATTCTTCCTCTTCTTTTCTTCTATAAATAAAAGGAATTCCCCGCGTATTACCTTATTGCGTCTCCCTAGCCAGCCCTTTCATTGATTTCCTAGCTCAATTTGCCATTGATTTCCTAGCTCAATTTGCCGGCATCCGTTGATCCATCTGCTGCCTGCAGCACGCAAGCAAGCAAGCTTCCTGCAGCAAGTGAATCAATGGAACAAGCCTGTTACAGCAGCATCAGCTTCTCCCACAACTACAACTCCGGCACTGCTATGCATATGATGATACCATTGCCACCCGCCGCCGACCACCACCGCCACCGCTCTCTCGACACCCCTACCAACGAGGACATGCACATCCTCCACGCCCTCTTGCTGGAGATGGACATGCCCGACGTGGACACGGAGGCTGCCTCCTCCGACTCTCCCACCTCGTCTTCCTCCCATCAGCTCAGGGCCTCGCCCAAGCGTCGCCACCACCAGCACCAGCCGATCAAGGGCTTCATCGGTGTGCGCAAGCGCCCCTGGGGCAAGTTCGCTGCCGAGATCCGCGACTCCACGCGCAAGGGCGCCCGCGTCTGGCTCGGCACCTTCGACACCCCCGAGGCCGCCGCCATGGCCTACGATCAGGCCGCCTTCTCCGTGCGCGGCGCCGCCGCCGTCCTCAACTTCCCCGTCGACCACGTCCAGGAGTCGCTCCGCACGCTCGCGCTCGGCGCCGCGGGGGGCTCGCCCGTCCTCGCACTCAAGCGCCGCCACTCCATACGCACGAGGTCGCCAAACAAGAATAAGAAGACGATCAACCACAAGCAGCAGCAGCAGCAGCAGCAGCTTGCCGCCATCAAGGAGGCCGTGCCACTGCCTGTGCCGCAGCCGCCGCGCGTGGTGGAGCTGCAGGACCTGGGCGCCGATTACTTGGAAGAGCTTCTCCGGGTATCCGAGGCCGACTCGTCGTCCATGGATCATCTGCAGCACCTTGCAACCAGCTGCACCGCGACGGCGACCTTCAATTCCCTAGCTCATTGCTAGCTAGCGTCCCGGCCGCCCGGCCTCATCGCGCGCGAGCTTCAATTGCTCCATCCTGGCCGTACGTCCAGCTCTCGCTCGATCAGACACACTCAATCAAGAGCTTTCGTTCTTTTCTTCTTCTATTTGCCTCTGGCTCTGCCTGTAACAACTTGTACGGCTTCACCCTACAGCTCATGGTTTAACATAGGGTGCTCATTTTGGCTTTTAAACTCAAGCATTTAGCTTATTTTATGTTATAGTAACTTTTTCTGCACTGTAGATATGGGTAGTTTTTTGCATAATTAAACTAAAAAATTAGAAAAACAGAAAATGTTATATAATAACTGACAATGCAAATGAAAAAACGAAAAATACAAAAAAGCCAAAAAAATATAAAAAGACGAAATTAAGAAACTGAAGCTCTAATGAGCACTAAAACTTCACTCGAATAAACAAATAGAATGATTTTTATATAGTTTTTATTGGGACAACGTTTTAAAGCTCTAATGAGCACTAAATCTTCACTCTTGGCGGCAAGGCCCCACCTGCCAGTCGCCCAAACCCCTACTCTCTCTCCTCGCTTGGCGTGCCTAATTGACCGGCGCCCTCTCCCGCCGCTTCTCGGCTGACGCGCACACACCGCTCCATGCCAGCTGTGTCTGGCCTTACCAACTCCTGTAGACGCCGTACACCACCTCACCTGCGCACCTTCACTCTCAACAGAGCCTTGCTCTCCCTCTCTCCTCCACGCGCAAGCGACGCTGAACCGCCTTCTTGTTCCCACCGCCTTATTCTCAGGCGCGTGGTCCTAAGCGTTCTCGAGCGTTTTTGGGTGTGAGTAACACAATTTTATTTTATAAATTATTTATTCTTACACTAGTTAGGTTTTAGCACAATTGTTAAATGTATATTGTTTACCATTTCAATGAGATATAATTAGAAGAGATGCTGCCAAAATCTAGTAGCAATAGATATAAATTAGAGTGTTATAAATTAGTGGTAGCACTCTAGTGCAAGGCGTTACATAGTTCTCCGATATATCTCGATCAGGTGTCGTTACTGGTGTTCATCACTCGTCAGATCCTAGCCAGTTGCCTGCCTGCCTGCCCTGTTTACTAGAGGCGATCGATCGATTCGCGTTTGCCAACTTGAGCAGCCAGCTGTATTTCCTTCTAGTCCAGTTTCATTATCTGCGTCGTTGGTAACCTCCTGCGGCTCTATTCAGTGGCGGAGGCTAAGGTGGTGATCATTTTGACTTATTGCGTCTAAGGCTGAAAAATAATTCAGAAGCCAGAAGCTGAAGCCAAAACGAGCGGGGCCAAAGGCTGCTGACCCCACGTGTTGAGCAGAGCAGGATCGGCTAGCTCCACATGTTGATGTTGGCACACAACAAAATGCATTGTGCTGTCTCCAATGCAACGATCCATATGCATGGGCGAGGAAAATAATAGTAGCCTGTACTCTCTCTATATTGAGCCCTTTGATGCTGTGCTGTGTACTGTACTGATCTATCTATCTGCACTCTCTCCTCCAGGACTAGAGGAACCAAAACGATCGATTATTCATCTGTCCAGTCTTTCCAGCCTGCGAAAGGCTAAGCAGGCAGTTTACATCAACTTCCTCTCAGGAGCCGCTGGAACGGCTGAAGATGGAGCAGCACTACGTGCTCGTGACTGAAACGAGTCGCTCAGGGAGCGCTTCCACTTCCTAGTGCCGGCAGGGAGAGCAGAAGAAGAACGTGCAGTCTCTGGAACATCTATATCGACCTTCTATATCGGCAGGGAGAGCAAAAACCTGTTGCTTGAAGATTTGCCTAAGCCACTGTGAACCACACCATCATCAGTCAAATAACCGTTCTCCATACTATCCCGCATGGCCAGGTCATCATATTCCTCATCAGACCTATTGCAATCCTCATCAACAGACCCTTCCATCTGCTATGCAAATAAATACACAGAAATATACTTACAATGGATTTCAACACCTCGTTAAGCATCAAGAGACTGCAATGAATCATACATACTACATAGCCTATAGAGGACAACTACCTCTTACCTAGTTTCAGAACATCAACTTCAGATCCTTCATTATTTATTAGTTTGGTTATATTACACTCTGCAACATCAATCTCAGTCATTTTTTTTTAAAAAAATCCAAATGCAGGATGAACTTAATCACCACATCAAAACTACCCTTTACATTTCACTATCTGAGTGGTGGACATTTATTGTTGCTATCTACGCATTTGCAACCTGTTATTGCTAAGATAAATAATAACCAACACAGGGTTAATGCAAGATTTTTTTTTGGTTTAAGAAATATTAGTCACCTCAACAAAAAAAAACTGCAACTTAAATGAAGACAATAGACTACCTTGTCTCACCTCATCGTGGATCTCCCCATTGTCTTCTTCACTTAGGTCCTCGTCACTCCCTAAATTAGGTGGAACATCAGCTGCTTCTTCGTCGTTGTCGTCACTGCCAGATGCTTCTGATGACTCCTTAATCTAGCCCCCCAAAACACAAAGAAAATAGAAAATAAAACACCAGGTTGGTGGCACTTCTTGCTTTAATCTGACAAATTATGTGGTGTATCTCTCTCCAGGGACAGAATAGTAGTAGCAAAATCAGACAATTCCACATAACTACAGAAGAAGTGTGTACCTCTTTACAATGTCCAACCAACTTCTTAGGAGAACCAGATGAAGATGTAACATGGCTGCTACTGCCTTCATTAGCATTGGCCCATGAGTCATCGACACTTCCAGCCTGACTTGTACAGCCTGTATCAATAGGCCAGGCACTTATTCCAAAGGTGCCAAACTGGAGATTGACTGACTCTGCCCTTCCAATATTTAGAGGTCCATATATTGGATTTCCTACTGATTTCTGATTGCCATTTTCAGAACTGCATTTTCCGTCTCCACCACTGGACTCAACCGGCCAAGCCTTTGAAACAGATCCATCCATATTAATGATGGCCATGAGCTTTCTTGAGGATCCTAGCCGCTGGATCAATTTGAACATCCCCTTGGAACTCATGGAGTTAGCCACACATTGGTTTTTGTACTCTTCATTTACAACTGCTACAGTATTTGTATCAGGGTCATACAACTGATCTCCAGTAGCTCGCCTGCGGAGGCAGCTAAAGACGGTGGCATGGATAGAAGCCACACTCCGATCAACATTAGTGTTGTTTACCTTAGGAACTAGGTATTTGTCAGCTCGGCTGCAGAGGTACTCTTGGATAGTTCTAATGTTGCTGATGTATTTGATGTATTTATTTTTTGTTGGGTCAAGTGTCATATACTTTGCACGTACGGCAAACCTCTCAGTGTGCTTGTCCTCATTGGATATGTAGATCATAAAAGGTATTATAGAAGGATGTTTCCTCATTAGCCCCATCTGAAATGTTAAGATGATTAGACAACTTCATATAAAAGAAAAGGGGGGAAATAGGGCAGATGGACCATGAAAATCTATCTTTCCACTTCAACTAGCAAAAAAGCTGAATATCTAGTATTTTTGGACTAAACTAAACAACTCAAGGGTGAGAATGAATGGAAAAGAAGTTGGGAAAAGAATAATTGATTTGGAAGCACCTACCACAAAATTAAGGCTTAAGTGGACACCTTCAACAACAACTGATTCCTTCCGATCTTCCCACGCAGTAATTAATCGATCCAAACTATCAATCACCATCTCACTTTGCGCCTTATAACCTTCTATAGCCATCTGTTTCTTCCCAATCGATTTTCCGTCAACTTTGTCACTCAGAGCCCCACTTTTCTCATAATCAATACTCGAGCTGCTTGACATGCCTGAGCGTTTTTTTGCTTTCCGCCTAGCTTTTGCTTCAGCAACTGCTACTGGATCAAGGCATTCACCTGCATGATAAGTTGATGCCCAGAGAAGGGGGTTTTCTTTCTCTTCAACAAAGCTCCGCATCATGTGCCGTATGGAATCCGTGGAAACTACAGTCGTGATTCCTAATCTGCTCCCCTGTTGGTACATTGAAATCTTTATAAGCTTGAAATCAGAAACTATACACTTTTTTTAGAGGAACAGTAGGGGAGTGTGTATATATATATATATATATATAAAAGGTTTTATGTACAACAACAAAGAGAAGAATAAATAAAAAATATGTTACAGCCCTCTAGGGGTAAATTGCATCAATGAATTGCTTCTAGCCAATCAAGGATAAATTGCCTGTCATCTTCCTTAACGTGGTGCATAATCAGAAACCATACACTTGACTGCACAAGTAAACTAGTGCAATCGGGCATGCTCTGGTTCTCAGAAGAAATAATTTAACCATTTATTGTTTCTGTTTGTAGGTCAAATGTCCCATACCCGTTAATTGAGAAGTAAATTAATACACGATAGCCTAACCACTATAGTTTTCTATCTAAATCAAACAAGGGAAGGGAAAGATCATTGTTATCCTGGTGGAATTGACAGACTGCCCTGATCTAATGCTCCAACTGGTGGATAATTTGCATCTCCAGTTTATCGTTAACTCTTGACACTATCCGTAGGATTGTATGGCACAATCAGAGGGGATGAATGATGACCTCCGCTTCTTGATACCTGAAATCAAATCTTAACCCACAAGAAAAACAATCTAATTTATAGACGTGGAATTCGACCGCAAGACGCTCGACAGAGGTTCTGACCGCTCGGTGTTCAACTGCTCCTAGACCACTTGGTCGCTTCGACAGCTCTAGCGCTCTGACCGCTAAAACACTTCGATCGCTTGTTTCGACCGCTCGCTTCGGCCACCTGTGCACGTAGTCGAAATCTCCCTCCGCTCAAAAGCTTTAGCTGCTCGAACGAGAACAAACTGAGGACAACGTTGTGCTCGTAGATCACGTGATGCATAGCACAGCGATGTGGACACAGAAAAGCGATGCTCAGAACAACTCACCGTGCTTCAATTGAGACGAGACAACGTCGGTGGCGATTTCCTTCCTTGGAATAGAGCTGATCTATTATATCTGAATCATGTTCTTAGCTACAAAGTGCCCTTACGGCACCCCTAAAAACCCTAGCACAAAAAACCTCCCCGAAGCCACCCAAAGTCATAGCTAAAACCCTTAGCCTCATCCTGCTTTTATATGCTAGAACCCTAAACCGTGTTCACCTCAAACACGGACATCTCAAACCGTGTTCTTAACAACCTGGACATACAATCCTATCTCTTCCGAAAATCAAGGGACACAAAACCCTTCCGAACACAGGTTTTAACCAATCTCTATCTCTTCCGAGTTTTGAACTCCATCCGCAACTCCTAACTCAACAAGCGACGAAGTCTCCAAGACACCATCTCCTGTATCTTCATCATGCACCATCCCACGTGTTGAAGCCTCTGGGATCGCACATCCCGTATCTTCTTCACGCATCATCACCTCTCGTGTCGAAGCCTCCTGGACCACACCGCCCGTAGCCTCTCCACGAATCACCATCTTTGATCTCCGCATGCTCCAGCTAGAGCCCGACTACCTCGCGTGACATCCTCGATCCTCTAGATCTCAGACTTCCCCATCCTAGTCCCAATCATCCTTGTCACCAACCATGATCGTCTCCACGCCAACCTGCACATCAAACACCAAAGAACGTTTTCTTCCCGACACAAGTTCTTCACAACTTGACCGACATCAGCACACTCATGTAACACACCCTTGTCTATCCACAGACAAGAACCAAACCATCCACGAATACCAACCAGGTCATCCACGATCATCAACCAGGTCATCCACGACCACACATTATATCACTTTCCAAAAATCAGCTTCAGGTCACTTAATACATCCGCTATCTCATCGAGTACTCGAAAACACCAAGTACTCGGGAAATACCATCGCTACGCTCAACACACTCAGGAATAACATCCATCGCTACCGACCATAGAGCCATCAAGTACCGACTACCGAGTACCGATCGCTACCAACCAGCAAAGTCTCCGAGTACCGAGTCCCTCCGACTACCGAGTACCGAGCAGACTACCATCCACGAGTACCAATCATATACCGCAAGTCTCTGACAACCGACCGCTGACCACAATCGCGAAAACCACTACTATCGAGTACCAAGTCCTTCCGACTACCAAGTACCCCGACCATCTCACCACTGAGTACTACCTTCTTCCGAGTACCGAATCCTTCAAGTACTGTTCACCGATCACCACCAACTAGCCCTACCACTGGCCTAACACGAGTATTCGAAGTACTCAAAGATAACAAAAGTTAAAGCACTCGTATCGACCATGAAGTCTACGAGTACAAACTGTGAAGCCTACAACAATCGATCACAAAGCCTTCGACTTCCAAACGCAAAGTCTATGACTACCGATCATAAAGTCTTCGACTATCGAGAGCCAACCAGTAAAGTCTACGACTATCGAGTACGACCAGTAAAGTCGACGAGTATTGAGTATCGACCACAAAAGGATGCGACTATCGAGTATCTATTAGAAAAGTCTTCGACTATCGACCGGTTACTGTAGCTACGACCATAGACAAGGAACTATAGCTACGACCATGGAAAAGTACTGTAGCCACGACCATCGAAAAGTGTTGTTGCTATGATCATCAAAAAGTGTTGTAGTCACGACCATTGAAAAGTACTGTAGCTACGACCAGTTCGCTGGTCGAGATTGAAACTTACTGATTACCTACTGTGGTCATTCTGCCATGGTTGAAAAGACCGTAGTCGAAGGCTGCCGTGGTCGAAGCCGGACGTGGTCGTAGTCGGACATGGTTGAAGTCTGACGTGGTCGAAGTCGGACATGGTCGAAATACCGTAGTTGAATACGTGGTCAAAGCCTGACGTGGTCGAAGTCTGTTGATCAGATAAAGCCATTCGGACTGCCCAGCACAGAGCTGTTTGGACCAACGATACAAGACCGTTCGGACCACCGACTACCAAACGTGGTCGAAAAGCCGTGGTCGACATGCATTGAGCGACTGCCGTGGTCGATTTGCCTTGAGGGACTATAGTGGTCGATCTGCCTTGAACGACTGTCGTGGTTGTAATGCTGAACTGAAAACTCCAGCAGCACGAGCGCATCGACCAGAACTTTTGCAAACATAAATTCCAATGAAACCCACATGGTCTAATAGTATCTAAGTGCATAAGCTGGTCTAAGAGAGATTCCAACAGTAGACACATGAAGAATGCAAAGAGGAATGTTAGGGAGGTAAGGAAAGCGAAATGATGCATAAAAGGATGTGTACCAGCAAAGTGGAAAGAGTAGACTTGCCGCAACCGCTAGTTCCGCAGAGAAGAATCGTGACAGGCTCCTTTCTTTCTCGAATCCTACGGACAGACAAAAGAATATCAATGGCATAGAAAAGGACATGAAATGAACACCTTTAAAGGTTGGTTCCCCTGACATATGTGAGCATCCAGAGGCACTAGAAAGCTTCTGAGTTTGAAATGGTAAGCGCAAAATTTTACAACAGTTGTAACGTAAACAAGAAAATCCAGTAATGGAATTTTGCTCCGACCAATTGCAATGAACCATTTCACCTCTTCTTAACAGGCAAACAGCAGCAGAGTGCGTCAATGGTGCTCAAACTAAACATGAAACCAGAAATATACTAGTTACAACATGGCCGAGTAGTAATGTACGGTACTCCTCCCTGTGCAGTTCATTGCTTTTGGCAGATTACGACGACTTGTGTTCTCAAAGTGATGTGCAAATTAACATGTTTACTTTATGAACCATGTTAACGAACTCGGAAATCACCACAAGCATAACCTTTGCGCTACATATGAGCCGCACATTGTTTCACCTTGACAGCGATGCAAGCATCCATGCTGACAAACAAAACCACCAGATTGCCATTCCAGATCGAGGAAAGTTGTCTCTCTTTTCTTTGGAAAAAAAGACAAGCACGTAGGGAGGGAGGAGAGGAGAAGCATGTGACGTGACGTGACGGACCTGCAGGCAAGTAGGAGATCGGCGCGTTGGTTGGGGGCGAGGTACTTGTAGAGGGCGAGGGCCTGGCAGACGAGGCGGAGGAAGAGGTCCCTGGGGACGAGGACGGTGGTGCGGCGCTTGTAGAGCTCGAACTGAAACTGGCGGGGGCTGGTGGTGGCCTCGGCGAGCTCGTACCTCTGCACGCCGCCGGCCAGCATCTCCGTGCCCGCGTGGTCACCCCGGATCACATCGAACACCCTCCGGCTAATCTGCAACCAGAAAGAAGAAAATCGGAGAGAATCGAATCGCGAGTCGAAGGAAAGGGGAAAGCTTGGGCGACCGGATCATGGAAATCGAATCAAATCGAGACCTCGAAGGCGTGGCGTGGCGCGCATCCCATAAGCTGGAGGGTGCTGTGGAGGAGGGAGCGGGTGTAGCGGAAGGAGGAGGCGTTGTCGTCGACGACCACAATGTAGAGAAGGTTGGCCTGGCGGCCAGACATGGAGATGGGAAGCGCGCGCGGAGGAGGAGGAGGAGCCCTCGCTGGTCGGCCGGGCTCGATCCGGTCCGCCTTTGCCTGAAACTTCAAGCAGCGCCACGACGCCTCCCTTTTTAAAACCTTTTCCTTCTTCGCGAGGACACCACGCTTCCTGAAACAACATTATTTTCAACATTCACCCCTTTAATCTTATTTCTCTATTTTAACCATACCGATCTTCTCTTTTATCTTCTACCTCTTCCTTTTTACCTGCACTCCAGTGCATGTTCCTTCCTTGGCCGTCACCGTCCTACCATGTGCACTTGCTCCATCCTAAGTCTCGCACAATCCGATACTTGCCGTGTCTCGCACCTGGACTGAACTCGTCCTCCCCTGCACGCTTGCCTGGGCTGGAGCATCTGCTCGACCACTTTCTGCTGCTCTTCCACACCTGGTACTCTCATCGACTTCTTGCTCCTGATGCTCTGGCTACCACTCTGCGCCCTTCATCTTCCACTGTCGCCGTGTTGGCATCCACGCTTGCCCGCTCTTCCTCAGGCGCCATGGGTCATATTTTCCTTTCGAGCGTGAGACTGCAGCATGCTTGTGGGACCTTCCTCTGCCATCTGCAGTGAAAATTTTCCTTGCTCAAAAATTTTAAGTAATGTGAAGATTAGATGGCAAAAACTACCACATTAGTCAAGTGTCTTCTGCATTGCCACAATCCAAAATAAATCACCACTTTGTTTATATACAAAAGGTAAAATTCAAATCATTTAGAGACAACCCAACATAATGTGATTTTGTAGAAAATAACAGCCACACAGGTCACAAGAGAAAAAACCCACGCAATGACTGAACCAATAGGGTAAGAACATAGAACACTATAAAATGAACTAAAACATCCCACTCAGGGGCGTTTGTACACAGCAGTAAAGCAATCTGACAAAAACTAAAAAAAGGCTAAAACCACTTCTTAAAGACAATATTATCATCACATATTGCCGAAGACAATATAACAATATTATGATCAACACCAAACAGGGCAAGGTTAACAATAAGAAAGTTGTGACCATTCAGTGCATGTAAAGTATTGAAGACAATATGCACCACTTAAATTAGCATAAAATTGCATGACCTTTAAGTATGCTTAAAGTTTTGTTGGCTAAGTATGGCCACCGAAGAAAAAAGAAGTGCGCACCATACCGTCTCTTACTGATAAACAATCCTTGATCCTGTCTGCATGCAACCAATTCCTTGAGCCAAGTCAATGTATGAAATTTGGTCTTTACTGAACAAGCTCAAGCTATACAACACAAAAACTATTCACCTTGTCAAGTGTATGAGCCAAATTCTGTAATCTTGAATTTAATACACCCTTGGCCTGAGAATAGTGACAGAATTAGGTCAAACCCATGTAAATCAAAGAAAAAATAGTAGTAAACAAGCCATCTGGAGATCTACCTGAACCTCAGCGTCGTTCTTCTCAGAATCCATGTTTATATATGTAAAAAACTGGTCCTTCTCTTCCACATTGTGGTTAAAGATGTCATTAGGAAGTTTCTGTCTCTCGAAGAATATAAACCGTACCTGTGTTTACAGGAAAAGTTGCCATGAGGGATTACAAACTAATTACTGTATTAGAATAGAAACTAAACAAAAAATGGCAATTATAATTACCATATGAGCCGATAGGCCATGTAGGCAAACTAGCAAGCAAACAGGTACGAAGACTAGCTCTACCCAGGTCAATTAAGTCTTGTTGAGAAACAGAGTTTGCTTCGCAAGCCTATAACAGCAGACTACGCCGGTGGAGCATTGAAATGCCCCAAAATTTTAAACCAAATTTTTCTGTGAATTTTCCTGATTTTTTGAGTGATTGTTGAGCCCTTTCCCTTTTTGGAAACTCTCGGCAGAAGTGCGCTTTCCTTTTTCGGCCATCCTCCTCCCCTTTTCGCTGGCGCCCCTCCCTTTCCCGCTTTCCTCTCGTGCACGCGCCCGCTTCTGCGTAGAGCGCCGCCCGCTGCCTGTCGCCGGCCGTCCCCCAACCGCGCCCGACCCGGTCTCCGCCCCTGCCACCCGGGTCCCACTTGCCAGCCCCTCCCTCTCCCACGCGTCGCGCCATGCCCATTCCGGCCGGCCACCTGCTCCCGCACTACCCCGCGCATTTACTCGTGATGGGATAACTCTGTGTCAGTCCACATATGCTGAAAAGTTGCTTAGAGAAGCAGGAATGGAAGGCTGCAATCCCTGTGTTGCTCCCATGGAGGAAAGACTCAAATTGAGTAAGGAGAGTAGGAGTCCTCCGGTTGATGCCACAATGTACCGGAGTATCATCGGAAGCCTTAGATATTTGGTTACACCCGACCGGACATTGCCTACTCAGTTGGCATTGCCAGCCGATTTATGGAGAGCCCATTCATTTGAGCATATGACTGCCGTGAAGCGCATTCTCCGTTACATAAGTGGAACACTCAATTTGGGGTGTTTTTATGGAAGAAGTGACAATAGTATTTTGGAATTGATTGGGTACAGCGACAGCGATCTTGCCGGAGACGTCAATGATCGTAAGAGCACCACCGGGGCTGTTTTCTATCTTGGTACAAGTCTGATTGCTTGGATCTCGCAGAAGCAAAAGGTGGTGGCTTTGTTGTCATGTGAAGCCGAGTATATTGCAGCAACAACATCAGCTTGCCAAGGCATTTGGCTTGCGAGATTGTTGAGTGACTTGCTGAATCAGGAGCAAAAGAAGTTCAAGCTGCTAGTTGATAATAAATCCGCCATCTCATTATGTAAGAATCCGGTGCACCATGACAGGAGCAAACACATTGATACAAGGTACCACTTCATTCGCGAGTGTGTGGAGAGTGAGAAAATTGAGGTGGAACATGTTAGAACTGAGCAGCAGTTGGCTGACATATTGACGAAGTCCCTCGCTCGAGTTAAATTTCTTGAGATGAGGAAGAAGCTGGGCATGGTGGATACAGCAAAAGGAAAACAAGATTAGGGGGTAAATGTTAGTGCTAATCTTGTTATGCTTGTGTCAGGTCAGAGTCTGTGTGTGTGCAGTCTGAATAAGCAAACTGAGTAAGTTTCAGTTTTTCCTGATGCAGTCTGTTTTTCAGTTTCAGAGTTTCTGAACTTGGGCAGCAGTGCAGAAGTCCAGTTCCAGTCTGATTGTGTTGGTGTCAGGTTATGGTCCGTATTAATGGGATCGTGATCCAGTTTAGCAGGAGTTAGTTGCTGGTTTTTCGCGTTTGCTATTGGAGCTAGTAGAGAGTCAGAATGTAATTGAGTCTGCTGTTTTTTCGGTATACACTGTAGCGCGTATTGCAGTTGAGAAAAACAGAACAGAGTTCAGAAAACTCTTGTGCGCGTCTGGTTGATCCTCTGCATTTCCTTCCTTGCGCGTCCAGATTTTGGTTGTATCTGCAGATTGGGCGTCTCGATCCAACATAGGCCACGTCCATAGGTTGTGGGAAAAGAAAGGGGACAAGGGATGGGACAGGTGCGGGATAGTGAGAAGGCAAGGGAAGAGCAGGATTCGACCCTAAACCCTAACGGAGGAAGGGGTGGAATGGTAGAGTAGATACTACCATCTGGTAATTAAGAAAGGAAGAGAAAATGGTAAACTATCACTCGTACTATTACGTAGTACCATTATATATATGTTACTATGCATTAATTAGAAGAAACTGTTTAGCCTGAAAATTAACAATCAGAGTTACCAGAGCGGATGGAAGGTCGTTTTCATGTCTGCTAAAGGAATGTGATCCGGGGATTAATGCATGTCCCATCTGCAAAAGCGAGTGGCATCGATTAGTTACCGGATAGCAAGGGCACGAACACTACTGTAGGGGGTTAATTTTTTCATCTCACCGCTAGTTAAATATATACTAGCTGAATGCTCGTGCGTTGCTACGAATTTTAAAAAATTTTAGAACATATTTGTATGCATGTTCTAAAAAATTTTACCACTCGTTAATTTCAGAACATATAGTACGATAAAATTTTAAAATCCGTAGCAATGAGCATTTAGCTAGTACAAGATTAAGCACTGGATAAAAAATACAGCATGTACTCTACAATGCAGTCTAGATGAAATCTACCTTGACCACTAAATCATGGAAAGAAAAATATTTTGATAGAAAGGTGGGATGATTCGGCGCTGGTCTTTTGAGGCCACATGTCAGCACTGTCTTTTGTGAGAAGGGGTGAGAGAGGTCGGACCAACCACCAACTCCTTCTTTTATAATAGTAAAGATTTGCTGCAGTGCTTAGCTCCTCATACATTCTCGATCATCTATAGGCCGGGGTTCCATACCTTGAATGAAAACAAAACAAGAATCCCCTCCGACTGTTAGGAAATAATCTAGACTCAGTCTTTTGTTTTATGTAGCACCAAAAATACTTTGTATCTTTCTCTCTCTCCCGTGCGTGTGTGTTCACCACCAGGAATGTGTGCGTTGCTCCTCTGATTTCCAACATTTGGTATCAGAGCGGGTTGAGTTCTTGAGCGGTGTATGCCCAAGTACCTGCGGTTTGAGAAGATGTCGATCGTTGAGGCGGCGCCGACAGCAGGCAAGGAGGGAGGGATATCTCTCTAGTACCCGGTGTTGAACAAGACGAACTACACATCTTGGGCAACGAGGATGAAACTCCTCATGAAGGTGCAAGGCGTGTGGGAAGCAATTGAGCCCACGAGGAATGCTGTTGTTGATGAGAAGAAAGAAGAGAAGGCCATGGCTATCATCTCCCAGGCGTTGAGCGATGTGACGCTCATGCGAGTTGCGACCAAAACACTTGCCTTGGAGGTGTGGACAGCTCTCCGCACCATGCACATGGGGGCTGATCGAGTCAAGGAAGCGAAGATCCAGACGCTCCGCTGGGAGTTTGAAAATCTCAGCATGGGCAATACGGAATCCGTGGATGATTTCGCAACGAAGGTAACATTGCTTGTTGGCCAGATGCAGGCACTTGGAGAGAAGATAGAAGAAAAGAACATCGTCAAAAGGTTGCTGCGAGCCGTCTCTGACAAGTTCATCCATATTGCGACGACGATCGAGTATTTTGGCGACGTCAACAACATAGCTTTTGAGGAGGTTGTTGGCTCCCTCAAGACGTATGAGGAGCGCACCCAGCACCGTCATCACAGCAACGGGGATGAGGAGCATCTCCTTCTCACAAAAGTCCAGTGGGAAGCTCGATCATCAGGACAAGGCGGTGGTCGTTATTCCAAGGCAAAGCGCGACAAGAGCCACATCAAGTGCTTCAACTGCAACAATTACGGGCACTATGCATCCGAGTGCCGCAACCCAAAGCGTGACCGTGGGGATCAGGTGAACCTCATGTGTGCACAGGAAGATGAACCAACTTTACTTTAGTTGAGTCTAGATTAGGGGGAAGAATGTTAGGAAATAATCTAGACTCAGTCTTTTGTTTTAGTATATTTGTATGTGTGTATGGTGCAACAGGTGGTGTGCCTGAAATTGTACCAGTGTAGTATTGCACAGAGTTATGCTTGGTGCAGGAGAACCGGAGAGTCCGGAGTAGCGGTGAGCCACTTGAACCTGCGGATCGATCCAAGATAATAGATGCGAGCTATAGGAAATATTTACTGATGGCGAGTAGCTGAGATGGCCAGGTCATCAGTTATATGTTGCATGTAATTTGGAGTTAATGCATGCAAGTAGTGGCCATAGTGCTTGACTCCCATTATGTGTGCATGCACGGGAGTTATGTCTTGGGTGTGCATGCATGAGTTAATGCATGCAAGTAGTGGCCATAATACTTGGCTCCCAATATGTGTGCATGCACGGGAGTTATGTTTTGAGTATATGCATGGGCTCCTAGTTGGCATATATAATCATGTACTTAGCATTTTGAGAGGGGAGATTGGATCATATACCCTCCATTTAGTTGGGAAATTGAGGATTTACCCTCCACATCTCAATGACATGTAGGGTCATCATAAGTCACTGACTCGTGGGCCAGGAGGGTAAATCCTCAATTTCCATCTAAATGGAGGGTATATGATCAATTTTTTCTTTTGAGAGAAGTGTGAAAAAAGAAAGAAAAGCTGCGGTTGTGTAGCACCAAAATTACTTTGTATCTTTCTCTCTCCCGTGCGTGTGTGTTCACCACCAGAAATGTGTGCGTTGCTCCTCTGATTTCCAGCACCGACCACCGATGATTCCTCCGCACCGGAGTGGCTACCGTCCTTCTCTCTCACAGATCTGAACGTCCTTGGCGTCGATGTCCATGGCGGCTCCCAGACAGCCCACACAACGTATGCGATCCTTGTGTCGCATGGCATCAAACGGACGCCCGTGCGCACTTGGTCCTAGCGAGCGTTGCTTGCTTCGGTCCATCCCTCAGCCGGTTCACTGAAACACAGCCTCAGAAAACACAAACCTAACTGAAATAGTAAACGATAAATGGAATTGGATCATTCTTCTGCAAACATAAAAAAGATTTGATCACCTAATGGTTCAGCAAAATACTATACAACAGATGACAATCTGCATCTACTTTGGTAAATTGACATAAAAATTCTGACCAAAATATATTCTGTAGCCTAATAGTACATACCTCTATGTTTATCTGGAATGGTTGATTGGCATAGTGTCCATAAAGAAGTCTTAGTAGGTTCCAAAGAGACAGTGTCCTACCCTGTTGATATGTTAAGTTTAGCATAAATCTCCCAAGGAAAAATTTTCTACCTTGGTTTAGATACGCACCAATTTATGTCCTCATCTTACAAAAGAGTTAATACAGGATGTATGTAGAACATCATGCTTCGAGTTAAATGCAAGTGTGTCTATGTTGCTTAACAAAACTGCTATATTTTCTATTACAGTGCCTAGCTACCTCAAGTTTCCTTTTGGATAAGCAGGGTTGGCGAACTTGTTATATGTGTGGTTCTCCAAACCACCTAATCAGAAATTGTGCAGTTGCATCAAATGTACAATGCCTACAATTAGGTGAGGAGTTCAGTTTACCATATCATAATTCGTACCCTTCTACTTCTTATGTTTTACTTGATTGAAGATCATATTGAAAAATTAGCAATACACAAACAATACAATAGAGATTTTATTACTTGTTTGTCACCCCCAAAAAAAACAATTTCAAATCCAAGTAAACAGACAAAATCATCTCTGCAAATGCTAACAATGACAAGAAAAAGGTAGAAGTGTTACCCTATGAAAGCGAGCTCTAGTAAGAGTGAGAGACCACGTGCGATGTCACCGGTTAATTTGTGTTGCTCTAAAGGCTAATCATGTTTGCCTTGTTTTTAAAGGTCAGAAGATACAAATATAACAAGAACTAGGAACTTGTTACAAGAACATAAGGATTAAAGAAGATGGAAATCACCAAGTCATACTGATAAATCTTACGACGACGCTTGATCTCGGAGGCAGCTTTGAAGCGTGAGAACTAAGTTATCTTGGAAGAAACATAAGGTCTAATTTAGAAAAGTTGAACCATATTGTTATGTACAAACAATTGTTTTGACTGCTAGCGAGACAGGTTTCCTACATATGCTGAGATGAGAACTGCGTGAATATGGATGATAATTGCTATTTTGTTCCTACTTGAACACTTATGTATACACACCCCAACTAGGCCACTCGTGAAAGAAAAATCGATCCTATCATATTTCCTATCCAGAAGAGATCGACCTGTAGTAGCACTCAATGTATGAAGCGTCGCTAGACAGTCGTACGCACAAGAAAGACATATATGAACGAGCTGGGTCCGCTCCGTTTAAGACCAGATAGTGACCGGCCGGCCACCAGCCTTTGGTCTGCGTCCAGTGATTAATGGTTTTTTGTCTGAATTTTTAGAAACGATAGTAGAGGAGACATTGATACAAATAACATACATGATTTTGAGTCTAAAAAATAATTTTAAAAGCTATCATATTTATTTTAATTTTTAAAGAAATCAAAAATCTAAAATAACAAGACCTCTACTTTCTTCCAGTAACTACTAAGACCGGTCGTCTATTACTAATCCTAAACATGATCTTTAGGTGGGTTTTTAGACTGATAGTTTATAATTTATGATTTAAATATTTAAATTCTGGCTATTCGTAGGATATAATATGTATAAAAAAATAATCACATATAATTTTAGTTTAATATATTTTTTATTATAATCTTTCTAGCAACTGCGCAGATTGTTCAGAGTAAGCCGCGAAAAAGACAATACGAACCCGTCCATGTTTGCGGTGTAGGGTCTCCATCGATCGTACGTACGGCAGAGAGTCACAGGCAGAGGAAAAAAAGTGAAGTGAAAAATCCAACCAAAGTCTGATGAAGCTAGCAAAGCCGATCCATCTGCCGACAAGGAGGCACGTGAAGATGGCAGACGTCTGAACCTGCTTCTGCAGCATGGCTCTACCATAAACCCCCACCCCCCCATAAGAAGAAGAGGGTCGCACACACCGCCACCGCCACCACACACCCTCCCAATTATTAAGCGCACATCAAGGCAAGCAGCAGCAGCCATGGCGGCGAGGCATCGCCTCTCCTTTTGCTGCCTTCTCCTCGCCGTGCTCCTGGCCGCCTCCGCCTTCGACCAAGGTCACGCCGCCCGTTTCTCGCGCAACCCAAGCCGTGCTGCCGTCCAGAAGCCGCCGGAGCCGGAGCCAAAGCCCATGCCGCAGCCGGAACCCGAGCCCAAACCGGAGCCAAAGCCACAACCGCAACCTAAGCCAGAGCCAATGCCCCAACCGGAGCCCAAGCCATTGCCACGCCCAGAACCAAAACCAGAGCCCAGGCCCAAGCCGTTGCCACAGCCAAAACCGGAGCCGAAGCCGAAGCCAAAGCCTAAACCAGAGCCTAAACCGGTACCAAAACCTCAACCGACGCCCAAGCCAAAGCCTAAACCAGAGCCCAAGCCTCAACCAATGCCCAAGCCAGAACCCAAACCTGAGCCCAAGCCCAAGCCAGAGCCCAAACCGGAACCCAAGCCAGAGCCCAAACCAGAGCCTAAGCCCAAGCCTCAACCGGAGCCCAAGCCAGAGCCTAAACCTGAACCGGAGCCCAAGCCAGAGCCGCCGCCGAAGCGCAAGCCACCGCCAGCAGCTGACAACTGATTGATGGAGGGATGGGATGCCCCCGCCGGCGCCACGGTGACGGTGGTGGAATAAGTGGGCGTAATAACACTGTTCCGGGGCTAGCTAGCCGGAGGAGATGATTCATCTTCCTTCAGGCACCTGGGATGAGTATTAGCGCTAGCGTGATTATTTAGTTGTCCATGTACTCGTTCGTCATATATTCTTTCCATGTATCATGTTTCTATCTACGCCCGCATATTTGATTGTTTTTCCCCTTCTCCACGGTGTACGTGACTTGCTATATTATATGCTATGTATGATTTTGATGTGACTGTGGTTTATAGCTTTTGATTGAAAATTTTAAATTTTAGCTTTTTGTAATAGAGATTACGGAGAGAGTGATACTCTTTTACGATTTTGGTTGATACATATGTTGGTTTTTAATGTGTACTATAATTAACTTATAGATCCTGTCTCGAGAAAATACTTCGTTTAAAAATTAGGTATTGCAACAAAAGTCAAAAACTATTAAAGAACATGCCATATATTAATTTCTCTATCGTACGTACGTATTACCCCTAAATTAACTGTGATGCAGTGCTACCTTAATTTTGATCGATCGAGGAGCTCATCGACATATATGTATGTATACGTCCATGTTAGAACGAAGCTGCCATCATGAGCAAAGAAAGTAGCAAACGGTGGGAAGTTTTGACGTTTTCTTGCGCTCACTATGGATTAAACGAGACGGACGTACACTGGCCTGATGCTGATGCTGATGAATTAGTCAAGTCGCTTAGTCCATACTCCATACTACTACTACAGTACTCTCTGTGTTAAAGTTGAAGCACCACCACTGCCCACATGTTTCATCCATCTTGTAACCTACCACCACCACCACAACCCTATTAATTTCCATCTCGATCGATCGCTTTTCGATCTGCTGCTGGAATCAGATGCCACATACTCCGTATATGGTGGTAATCTCTCTCTCTCTCTCTCTCTCTCTCTCTCTGCGAGCGATGCAGGAGCTATTATTATATTATAGCAACAGCAAAATTTGCTGTTAATTTGCTGCTGCTGCTGCTGCTGCTGCTGCCGAGAAATCCATAGCTGCAGTGCACAAGGTTCTGAGAATCCGTTTCAACAATTAACTTGGTCTTGATGAGCAAGCTGCATCATCATGAACCTTGCAAAGGTAGCTACTACCTTGAAAATGTTGGGATATTACGTACATGGGCTCCTGGGCTTTGCATTCCATGTACTCCGGGTAAGAACACGAACGAAACGCAAGGGCCACTGAGCCAGTCAGTCAGTCGGTATCAATCTCCAGTCCAGTTAATTGTCTTGTCCGGCAGGGCCCTAAACCCTAGCTACCCAGCCAGCCCCTTGATCATGCTTCCTTCATTTTGCAGCCCGAAAAGAACGGAATATTCATTCAGTCATTCATTCCGTGCAAACTTTTCTTCATTCTCTTAATTTGACCTATAACGGTCTAATTTCCACTTAACCTGGCCTGTATTTACTACTATAGGCAGATCTAGAGTTGTACCATGTCTTAAACTGTATTTACTGAAAGAAAGCTAGATATATATTAAAAATAACATAGGCTGATTATAAGATTTACACCCTAACATAAGCTGAAATTATCTAAACTAAACATTAGAAATTTTTTCACGCTCCGAGCCGAACCGAACCCCATAGGCTCAGATCCGCCCCTGCTGTATTGTGCTTTGTGCATCGTGTACGCGCCGCTACAAGCAACTCTCGGAATATACTCCTACTAGGTTGATTATATTTCTCTCACACACATCACACATGTATATGTATGTATAGAGCTTATTCTTTTTGGTTACAGCTTATGGCTTTTAGGTTATTTATACGAGAGATTACAGAGTAACAGAAACTCACATGTGGTTTTTGCTGATATAAATGAAGTCGGTACAATATGTACTATAATTAACTAGCAGACTTTATCTTAAAAAGATACTCTGTTTAAAAGCTAGTTACTGTAGAAAAGCCGAAAAACAGCTTTTAGAAGCCGATGACGAATACGGCTTTTTATTAATTTTAGGAAAAAAATGTGAAGCAACTTGACTTTGGTAGTACGTTGACGAATGCTCCATTACTCTAGGTTTTTGGTTTATCCAAAAATCAAAACAAATAGAATGGTTTTCTAAAGTGAATTCTTCAAACGGCTTTCTAATTCTAAAATCATGTATATCATCTGTATCGATGTCTCTACTGTTCACTACCGTATCAAAAAATGTAAATAAAAAATCATCTACTATAGTGAAAAACTATCTACCTTAGCACAAAAGAATAGGACTATAGTCTAGGGTCGCAAGCCATGCAATACAAGTGGCCTGGTAGCTAGTTTGGTCAAATTCAAAACCAAAAAAGTCGCAGCTGAATGCTAGAGATATTATGGGGGTGTTCTTTTTAGTTGCGACTTATGGCTTTTAGCTGAAATTTTTGAATTTTGGCTGTTTATGGTACAAATTACGGAGAGAGTGATACTCACTTACGATTTTAGTTGGTACAGATGTTAGGCTTTTAACATGTACTACGTTTAACTTGTAGACACCGTCTTGAGAAAATACTCCGTTTGAAAGTTACATACTGTCACTACTATAGAAAGCATAATACTAGACGACCAATCACAGACGGTTTGACAAAACTATCTGTGATCAACACTAACACAGACAATTTTAATTTGGACACCGTCTGTGTTGGTGGCGTCGGAGAAAACGAGTATTACAGACGATTCTTACCAATGAACTGTTTGTGATAGTTTAGTATCACAGACGGTTTGTGTTAAAAACCGTCTGTGATAATATGAAATTATCACATGCGGTTTTTAATAAAAACCGTCTGTGATAATGACCCTAGGCATTTATTGCACTGCTCAGAACTGCATGTGTTTTCATTTCGATCCAGATCTAGCCGGTGCTTCACTCTTTCGCTCAAGAGGCAAGCTAGGCGATTTCAAGCCAATTAATTAGGTGGGAGGAGGCAGAGATTGAGCTTTGAAGATTCATACTTTTCTGGTTACTCTAGATATGGTTAGTAATGAAATTATTTTTCTTTGCATTACAATTTAGCTGTAAGTAATTGGTGAGTGTAATTGAAGATGTTTTGCAAAATTATTGGTTATATAATAGCTGTTGTGTTTATACTATGAATTAAGCTAGCAAAGCCTGAATGCATGTGGTTATAATATGAATTAGTTAAAAACCGTATGTGATTATCAGCTATCACAGACGGTTTTTAGTTAAAAACCGTCTGTGATATTTGCACCACAGACGGTTCGATTGTCGTCTATAATGACCTCGTATCATTACTGACCCATAAATTCAGACGGTTAACAAAACCGTCTGTGATGACGTTTAGTGGGCGGAAATTTGCGAATTTATAGCGACTTAGACAATTCAATCTACTAGTGCTTCGATGATTACCTTCGATTCACCGGAGCGATTCGTGCTGATAACGTGTTGAGGAACCGTCGCTGGCGACCAGTTCGATCGATTCCTCTGCTAATGCAAGACCAGATCAATCACAGAAGGCAGGAAATAGTAGATTGAAAACACAGAAAGGTAGAGAGAACTCCTTATCTTTCTTTATTGCGTTCTTTCTGATTTCATATACAAAATAGCCAACAACACTCTCTATTTATAGTCTAGTGATGAGATGTCCACCATGAACTAAGACTTCAAGCTTATACCTAGATTTCGTAATATTCATATCATATGAACTGTGCCCCTCCAAAGGTGCGGCACCCAAGTCATTGGTAGGGTGGGTTGGGCTGGCTTATCGATCTCGTTCTCACCACAGACTAGGCCCCATGGTGGTCGTCTCAGCTATTCTGTTTAGCGTTGCATCGGCCTGCAGAATAGGCCGGCCCAAGCTTTGTGCGCTCGAGGTGGACCTTCCCCAAAATAGCCTCTCCAAACAAAGCGAAGGCTACGTGTCTGCATGGTTTTATTTGCAGCCGTTGGCCCCCGTGTTGGGCTTAGCTAGCTTTTGCCAACAACATGAAGATCTGAGCAGCAGGCGAGGCTCATCACCACCAAGATTGCATGCATGCATTGCTGTTGCTAGCCTGCCCTGCCCTCCACTCCGGCCAATCACCTTGCCGCCCGGCCACCACCGTGCCTAGCTTGCCATCGACTTGGATTGGATTGAATTGAATGCTTGAGCAAATTCTAATCGAATTTGCTCGAGCATTCGATTCGATTCGTGATTTTACAATCATTTCATTCATAACCGGACGATCGATCGATGGGCATCTTCTGCTGCTTCCAATCCGGCGCCGGCGGCTGCGACAATGACCCTGCGCCCGCTGTCGTTGCTGCAGGAGCAGTGCCTCCTCCGGCGATGCAGCAACATGCTTCTTCCTCCAATGACCACAATATTATCAATGCTGCTGCTGTTCGTCAACGAGAGGAGAGGAGCCACGGCAGCGGGAGCAGCAAGACCAACAACAGCAACCTCGTCACCCTCGTCAACGAGATCGTCGCCGAGTCCGGTATAATTTAATTTAATAGGAAGCCAGGATCGCATGCATGCCAATATCAATGCGAAGGATCGACATGCATGCATTGGTGCAGTGACCTACCGCCACAAGCGGGTGGCGGACGAGATCATGAAGATCGGCAAGGGGAAGGTGACGGCGCGGGCCTTCACGTACGGCGAGCTGTCGGAGGCGACGGGAGGCTTCCGGGCGGAGTCGGTGCTGGGGGAGGGAGGGTTCGGGCCGGTGTACCGGGGGCGGCTGCGCGGGATGGAGGTGGCGGTCAAGCAGCTGGACCGGAACGGGATGCAGGGCACGCGAGAGTTCCTGGTGGAGGTGCTGATGCTGAGCCTGCTCAAGCACCCGCACCTCGTCACCCTGCTCGGCTACTGCTCCGACGCCGACCACCGCATGCTCGTCTACGAGTACATGCCGCTCGGCTCGCTCGAGGACCACCTGCTCGACCTGCCGCCGGAGGCGCGGCCGCTCGACTGGCCCACGCGCATGCGCATCGCGCAGGGCGCCGCCCGTGGCCTCGAGTACCTGCACGACACCGCGCGGCCTCCCGTGATCTACCGCGACTTCAAGGCCTCCAACATCCTCCTCGACCGTGGCTTCCAGGCCCGCCTCTCCGACTTCGGCCTCGCCAAGGTCGGCCCCGTCGGCGACAAGACCCATGTCTCCACCCGCGTCATGGGCACCTACGGCTACTGCGCCCCGGAATACGCGCTCACCGGCAAGCTCACCACCATGTCCGACGTCTACAGCTTCGGCGTCGTCTTCCTCGAGATCATCACAGGCCGCAGGGCCATCGACATGGCCAGGCCGCCCGACGAGCAGAACCTCGTCCAGTGGGCGGGCCCGCTCTTCAAGGACAAGAAGCGCTTTGCCGAGATGGCCGACCCCCTGCTCCGACAAGCCTACCCCACCAAGGCCCTCTACCAGGCTCTCGCCATCGCCGCCATGTGCCTCCAGGAGGACGCCACCATGCGCCCCGCCGTCAGCGACGTCGTCACCGCACTCGAGTACCTCACCGGAGATCCACCTGCTCCCGATCAGCAGCAGCAGCTGCAGCTGCAGCCACCGGATGATGACGACGACGACGACGACGATCACGCGTGATGACTAACGACATGCGTGCAGAGGGAGGGACGGCCAGCCAAATTCTTCAAGAGGATCGGAGCTAGCTATCGATCGATATACAAGTATACAACAAATTAAAGTGCATCTGTATGTACGCAACAAGTCTCCGATTGTCACGTCTCATCACAGTCGATCGATTAACTAAGTAATGCTGAAGGAAATTGTGGATGATTGAATCATCGATTTTAGAGATAGTAGAAAAATCCGAGCCTCGTAGAAGGATAAAAAGGAGAAAATTGGTCTTTATTGCTATACATAGATTATAACTTGATCTAAATGAGCGATTATAGGGGAAAAATACTACGTGCCATAATACGGAATGGTCTTGTCGTTGTTCTCTATCTTTGTCTTCTCTCTCGGGTAAGCCTTAAATAGCACCGAAGAGACGTTAGTTATTGGTATAAATAGGCGTCTTGTCAATTCCTCCCTTTCACACGGTTGGGCAGTGAGAGAGATTAGACAATAACCGTTAATCGGTTGTTGTCCTTGAAGGAGAGCTTTAGGAAACAACAACATGACAATTGTTATTAGAGACATTGGGTTGATCGTGGAATGGTTATGGTAGTGGGAGCGTATGTGATCCACTTCTTAACCACACAAGACATCACCTCAGGGGAGGCCCGAATGTCATTATAAAGCTTCAGAGTAGCTGGTCGGGTAAATAACAACGACTCTCCGACCAGGGGGTATTCGGGACTCGTAATAGTATAAGCTAGTAAAATACTAGTCTTAGGGCTTTGATTATGTATTAAAGTGGCTCTTTAATGGATTATTTAATCCTCATCAGCTAGCCCCCCGAACTTCATGTGAAATTATGACTTAGGATTCTTTGACTAGAACACTAGTCGTGATGTATATTTCAGTCAGGAGATTACTCGACATTAGTCAAGAAAGGTAAAGAAGCCTTTTCACTTAAAGTTGAAAAGCTAATTGAAAAAATAGATCCGAAAGGTTTGTGCCTATTCAACACGGTTCCCATAACTTCCAATTTGGACGTGGAAGAGTCTCTATAAACCGAATTAAGGTTCATATTATCCATGCTCCCAAGAAGCCCTTTGTATTCTCTTGAGCTTCTCTTCGTTTTCTCTGTCCCGACGATTGTAGCCCTTGTTCTTTTCCCCCAAATTTTCTTGATTCAAGCCCAAATTTGTGAAGATGTCTAAGTTTATCTCTGAGTGGCCTGAATCTAAATTGGGATCAAAGAGAGTTAGAGCTTTGGAAGACTCAAGATTAATCCCCAATCAAGCTATGATCCCTTAGAGATCGGCGGAAAGCGAAGTCTTCCCAATTGGTGAAGGAAGCGATGTACCTGTATTCTGCGCATACATGGATGTGGGTTTAGGCTTCCGGCACACGCTATGGGCAGGGTCCGAACAAACCTACTCAAACTCGACTTTTGAAAAACAGATGTCAATTACTCATCATTCACAATGGGATGACCCTCACATGGTCTCTCAGAAACTCCCAATGCATGCACACGCTATGGGCAGTTAATCAATTAGTTAATTAATAATGCATGCCAACCATTTTATGTGCGCATTTACGCTGACCGGGGCCGCTATACATTTTTTAAGGTGACATGTATGTGCTCCGAACGAGCTGAAAGTTAAACACCAGACTTTTACTTGCACCACAAACATGTCATAAAAATTCGCCACGCGATTGTAATATATAGCACACACAAAAAATTCTAGAAGTTGGACTTGTGCTTTGCGTCCGTCATCCGGCCGTATTATCCTATTCGAGTGAGCATATGTGCTCCGAATGAGCTAAAAATTAAACACAAGACTTTCACTTGCACCAAACATGCCATAAAAATTCGCCACTCAATTGTAATATGTAGCACACACAAAAAATCCTAGAAGATGGATTTGTGCTTTGCGTACGTCATCCGGTCGTATTATCCTATTAGAGTGAGCATACATGCTCCAAACGAGCTGAAAATTAAACATGAGACTTTCACTTGCACCACAAACATGCCATAAAAATTCGCCACTCGATTGTAATATGTAGCACACACAAAAAATCCTAGAAGATGGACTTGTGCTTTACGTACATCGTCCAGCCGTATTATCCAATTCGAGTGAGCATATGTGCTCCGAATGAGCTGAAATTTAAACACGAGACTTTCACTTGCACCACAAACATGCCATAAAAATTCGCCACTCGATTGTAATATATAGCACACACAACAAATACTGGAATGTGAACTTGTGCTTTGCGTACGTCATCCGGCCGTAGTATCCTATTTGAGGGTGCATTTGTGCCCCAAATTAGTTGAAAGTCAAACACCAGACTTTTACTTGCACCACAAATATGCAATAAAAATTCGCCACTTGATTGTAATATCTAGCACAAACAAAAAATCCTGAAAGGTGGACTTGTGCTTATGTCGTCATCCGTAGTAGTATCCTATTCGAGTGAGCATATGTGCTCCGAATAAGCTGAAAATTAAACACAAGACTTTCACTTGCACCACAAATATGCCATAAAAATTCGCCACTTGTAATATGTAGCACACACAAAAAATCCCGGAATGTGGACTTGTGCTTTGCGTACGTTATCCGGCAGTATTATCCTATTCGATTGAGCATATGTGCTCCGAATGAGCTGAAAGTTAAACACGAGACTTTCACTTGCACCACAAACATGCCATAAAAATTCGCCACTCGATTGAAATATGTTGCACACAATAAAAATCCTGGAATGTGGACTTGTGCTTTGCGTACGTCATCCGGCCGTATGATCCTATTCGAGTGAGCATATGTGCTCCGAATGAGCTGAAAATTAAACACGAGACTTTCAGTTGCACCACAAACATGCCATAAAAATTCGCCACTTGTAATATGTAGCACACATAAAAAATACTAGAATGTGGACTTGTGCTTTGCGTACGTCATCCGGCCGTATTATCCTATTCGAGTGAGTATATGTGCTCCGAATGAGCTAAAAGTTAAACACAAGACTTTCACTTGCACCATAAAAATGCCATAAAAACACGCCACTGAATTATAATATGTAGCACACACAAAAAATCCGGGAATGTAGACTTGTGCTTTGCGTACGTCATTCGGCCGTATTATCCTATTCGAGTGAGCATATGTGCTCCGAATGAGCTGAAAGTTAAACATGAGACTTTCACTTCACCACAAACATGCCATAAAAATTCGCCACTCGATTGTAATATGTTTCACACACAAAAAATCCTGGAATATGGACTTGTGCTTTGCGTACGTCATCCGGCCATATGATCCTATTCGAGTGAGCATATGTGCTCTGAATGAGCTAAAAATTAAACACGAGACTTTCACTTACACCACAAACATGCCATAAAAATTCGCCACTTGTAATATGTAGCACACACAAAAAATCCTGAAATGTGGACTTGTGCTTTGCGTACGTCATCCGGCCGTACTATCCTATTCGAGTGAGCATATGTGCTCCGAATGAGCTGAAAGTTAAACACAAGACTTTCACTTGCACCACAAAAATGGAATAAAAATGCGCCACTCGATTATAATATGTAGCACACACAAAAATCCTGGAAGGTGGACTTGTGCTTTACGTACGTCATTCGGTCGTATTATCCTATTCGAGTGAGCATATGTGCCGCAAACGAGCTGAAAATTAAACATGAGACTTTCACTTGCACCACAAACATGCCATAAAAATTCGCCACTGGATTGTAATATGTAGCACACACAAAAAATCCTAGAATGTGGACTTGTGCTTTGCCTACGTCATTAGGCCGTATGATCCAATTCGAGTGAGCATATGTGCTCCGAACGAGCTGAAAATTAAACACAAGACTTTCACTTGCACCACAAATATGCCATAAAAATTCACCACTCGATTGTAATATGTAGCACACACAAAAAATCCTAGAATGTGGACTTGTGCTTTGCGTACGTCATCCGGCCGTATTATCCTATTCGAGTGAGCATATGTGCTCCGAATGAGCTAAAAGTAAAACATGAGACTTTCACTTGCACCATAAAAATGCCATAAAAACGCGCCACTGAATTATAATATGTAGCACACAAAAATCACGGAATGTGGACTTGTGCTTTGTCGTCATTCGGTCAGTATTATCCTATTCGAGTGAGCATATGTGCTCCGAATGAGCTGAAAGTTAAACATGAGACTTTCGCTTGCACCACAAACATGCCATAAAAATTCGGCACTCGATTGTAATATGTTGCACACACAAAAAATCCTGGAATATGGACTTGTGCTTTGCGTACGTCATCCGGCCGTATGATCCTATTCGAGTGAGCATATGTGCTCCGAATGAGCTGAAAATTAAACACGAGACTTTCACTTCACCACAAACATGTCATAGAAATTCGCCACTTGTAATATGTAGCACACACAAAAATCCTGGAATGTGGACTTGTGCTTTACGTACGTCTTCCGACCGTATTATCCTATTCGAGTGAGCATATGTGCTTCGAATGAGCTGAGAGTTAAACACGAGACTTTCACTTGCACCACAAATATGCCATAAAAATTCGCCACTGGATTGTAATATGTTGCACACACAAAAATTCCTGGAATGTGGACTTGTGCTTTGCGTACGTCATCCGGTCATATTATCCTATTCGAGTGAGCATATGTGCTCCGAACGAGCTGAAAATTAAACACGAGACTTTCACTTGCACCACAAACATGCCATAAAAATTCGCCACTCGATTGTAATATGTAGCACACACAAAAATCCTGGAAGATGGTCTTGTGCTTTGCATACGTCATCCGACCGTATTATCCTATTCGAGTGAACATATGTGCTCTAAATGAGTTGAAAATTTGACATAAACTTTTCACTTGTCCTACAAATATACCGTAAAAGTTTGCCACTCAAATATAGTATGTACAGTACGTAAAATAAACATACTCTAAGAAAAGAATTAAACGAAGAAATTACCACCGGAGGTTCACTTCGCGTTAAACTGTCCTGGCAAAAGCCAATAGAAACCAGCCAATCACCAAAAATATCAACATACTGATTCGACAAAGAACAACGGAGAGAGGCAACAAAAGGCGTCTAGAATGCACTGACAAGACACAGAGAGAGTGTTTAGAATGCACAAGAAGACACAATGAGGCGTCTAGAACGAGGAGCCGGCTTAGAAAAGAAGATAAGGGAGAAGAAACGTTGAGAAAAGCACAGAGCTGTGTAGAACCGAAGCCAGCAAGGCAAAACTCCATTCGGCCTCCATCACATCCAGCAGCCAAGAACTAGCGAAGCCTCCCTTTCCACTGCCAAACTCATCTTCCATTCGGCCATGGCAAGAGGAGCCAAGCAAAGAAACAAACAGCAGCACCAGATGGAGATGCATCCAAGCCCCAGGAGGAGGAGGGGCAGCACGACCAGGAGGTGATGGTCAGCACTCCAGTCGACTACAACACCACCATGCCGAGATAGTGATCGCCCACTTCAACCTCTTCTTCCATTTTCAAACGGAGCCGACAAACTACCAAGGTAAACCACCATTTATTCACCCTTTCTACCATTGATCTATTGAGACCACACATGTGAACCAGCATGCCCAAATGATGCATCCAACAATAGTATAACTAAACATATTAATTAATTACTTGTTGTATAAAAGTACAATTTCTACTGTTTAGTTATGTACCTTTGATGAATTGGTGCTTGGAGAGAACAATTTCCTGTACAACAGAAATCAATTTAAGTTGTTACATAAAAAAAGAGAGCGAGTGACATATTTCCAGCACTTAATCAGTAGTGCAGTACCTTCCACTCATTGTAGGGTTAGCATCGTTTTTCTTCATCTTAAAAGAAGTAGAGAGTGAACATCCAGGTTTTCTCAAAGAATGCATTATTGGTTGAGACCTGCATGAAATTAAAACCACCATTAGATACACAGTTCTATTAAATTACCAGGCTCCAAATCTACTATTTGCCTAATTAGAATGTGACCTCTTCCTGGCAATGGGAGTTCAACTTGCATTTGCAGTGCTGCTATTGAATTGGGGTCGATAATGCTTCTCTAGTACAGACTTTGGTTGGTTGCTGTTCAGTGCTTGCACAAAATTCATCAACCCATACATGGACTTGTTACTGTTTGGTAGGGCAAGCCCTCCACCGTTATTCTTTTGCTTGGGATCTACGTAGCTTGATCAAACCAAAGAAAATGTAGTGTAACATACAATGTCAACTAGCTATAGAGCTTGCGGCGCACGCATGAGAAGAACAAACCTGCCAGGTTGAGAAAGTTCATCTTAGATACATCAACATTCTTTTCCTTGCTGATCGAACCTGAGACGTAAATAATCAGGCCTTGTGTCCTCAGGACTTGACTGGCTGGAATCTTTAGTGGGATGCTTGTGCTGATTGCTAGCGCAACAACACAGCTGTGCAAACTCCTCGATTGACTTGACATCGACCTGTAAAAAATAATTAACAGATTGTAACCATCACCCAGTTAATACTACAAGTGTGCTCTAGAATGTAACACTACTACAGAAAGTCTAATACTAGACGCCAAATCATAGACGGTTTTGTAAAACCGTCTGTGATGTACACTATCACAGACGGTTTTAATTTGAAGGCCGTTTGTGGTGTTTGTGGCGGGAAAAAGGAGTATCAGACGGTTCTTACCTCTGAACCGTCTGTGATAATGGAATATCACAGACGGTTTTATAATAAAAATCGTCTGTGATATTCCAGATTATCACAGACGATTTTTAAATATAAACCGTCTGTGAATGCCAGTATCATAGACGGTTTTTATTTAAAAACCGTCTGTGATATGTTTTCCGTCTTGCAATTTCCCAAAATTTCATAATTTCCCGCCTGAGTCCGAGTAGGATTCAGTTTTGAGACACCTTCAGTAAAATGGCATAACTTTTGCATACAGTGTCCGTTTTCGATGTTCTTGTACTCGTTGGAAAGCTAACGACGAGCCCGATCCAAAACAACAACACGCTTGCGCCTGTCGATTTCCAAGACCTCGAAAATCGGCCATCTTTGGACCTAAACCTGCGTTGCAAGTTTTTGGTTTCTGTTTTTGCCCTTTTTCTTGCTCTTCCTTACAGAATTTGAATTTTGCTTCAACTGAAAAGTTGTAGATCGCATCGAAACCTTGCAAATGAGTATATATAAACCATATAAAGCTTTGCTATTTTATCTTTTCAGACTAGTTGTTTATATTGTATCGGTATATAAAATTGTGTGCTCTAATTCACAGACGGTTGGCATATAGAACCGCTCGTGATATTCATTCATCACGAGCGGTTCTAGCTACTAAACCGCTCGTGATAATCCGACCACTGGGTCCGTCGATCCTCCTCAACCCAATCCTAGCAAATAGAAATCCACCAATCCTCACCCCACGGTTGTAGAAGCCTCTTCATCCCGTGCCAAAATTTCGCACTCTCCCCTATAAATAATCACCAGAACCTAGCCTCCTTTCTGTTCTCCTTTTTGCTATTCGATCTCCTCCTTGCTGTTCTCCTCCTTCTCCTTGCCCCACGAAGCAGACAATGCACAAGGCAACGCTCAATCAACGTCGACGATGGTGGGCATCAAAGACATCCAGCTTGGCGAGAAGGCATATGCATAGAGAATCTTTGCTTTTCTCTGTTCTTGTGTTAGCTAGATGGACAACATGTTTGCTGTTTTGGGATATTGTAATGGTAGGCTCTAATCTTAATAAAAATAAGATGCATGGCTAAAATTGATGGGACTATTTTAGTTTGTTGGGCACTAAAAGGAATTGGGATTTGGGGGGTGTTTACCAGCTGGGGGTCTAAATGAATTTGGTAATTGGCGCTAACAAAATGGCAACCATCCATAAAGCTAGGCTGGTAGAGTAGAATTGTAGGAGTAGTTTACCCTGGAGAGGGCCTTGAGGTGAGTTGTTCCATCGGCATCCTCTAGTATGAGAACCTTGTGGTCATTGGGCTCCAAGAGGTCGAAGATGTGGTTATCTTGGAGCACCTGATAAGATGAGGCGCTAACAGCCCCTTCATTGGCCTTGGAAAATTCGAGGATTTGCGCCATTGCCATGGTGAGCAAGCCAGGTTGATCATGAGATCCCTGTATATATGTGTTGAGAGTAGACTCAATAGAGTGGGTTTAGGGGTTTTGTGTCTTAGGGTTTTGGGGGTCAGGGGTTAGGTTTAGGGTTTTGGGGTTGGGGTGTTTGGTTTTAGGTTTTTAATGTTCAGGTGTTCAGGGGTTTTAGGGGTAAGGGGTTTAGGTTTTTGGGTTGGGGTTTGGGATTTGGGCTTGGGGTTCGGGGTTAGGGTTTTGGGGTTTTAGGTTTGGGTTTTTGGGGTTGGGGTTGGGGTTTTGGTTAGGGGTTTTGGGTTTGGGGTTTTGGCTTTTAGGGTTTATAGGTGTTGGTTTCGGGGTTCAGGGTTTTCGGGTTTCGGTTTGGGGTTTTTGGGTTTCGGGTTTCGGGTTTGGGGGGTTTTGGGTTAGGGTGTTAGGGTTACGGGTTTAGGGTTTAGGGTTTAGGGTTTAGGTTTTAGGTTTTAGGTTTTAGGGTTTTAGGGTTTAGGGTTTTAGGGTTTTAGGGTTTTAGGGTTTAGGGTTTAGGGTTTTAGGGTTTTAGGGTTTTAGGGTTTTAGGGTTTAGGGTTTAGGGTTTAGGGTGTTTTAGGGGGTTTAGGGGTTTAGGGGTTTTGGGGTTTAGGTTTTAGGGGGTTTTGGGGTTAGGGGTTTAGGGTTTAGGGGTTTAGGGTTTAGGGGTTTAGGGTTTAGGGGGTTTTTGGGGTTTTGGGGTTTAGGTTTTGGGGTTTAGGTTTTAGGGGTTTTGGTTTTGGGGTTTTGGGGTTAGGGGTTTGGGGGGTTTAGTTTTTAGGGTTTGGGGTTTGGGGTTTGGGGTTTTAGGGTTAGGGTTTTAGGGTTTTAGGGTTTTAGGGTTTTAGGGTTAGGGTTTTAGGGTTTAGGGTTTTGGGTTTAGGGTTTTAGGGTTTAGGGTTTAGGGTTTTAGGGTTTAGGGTTTAGGGTTTAGGGTTTAGGGTTTAGGGTTTTAGGGTTTAGGGTTTAGGGTTTGGGGTTTAGGGTTTAGGGTTTGGGGTTTAGGGTTTGGGGTTTAGGGTTTAGGGGTTTGGGTTTGGGTTTAGGGTTTAGGGTTTGGGTTTAGGGGTTTGGGGGGTTTAGGGGTTTGGGTGTTTAGGGGTTTTAGGGGTTTAGTGGTTTAGGTGTTTAGGTGTTTAGGGTTTAGTGTTTAGGGTTTGGTGTTTAGGTGTTTAGGGTTTGGTGTTTAGTGTTTAGGGTTTGGTGTTTAGGTGTTTAGTGTTTAGGTGTTTAGGTGTTTAGTGTTTAGGGGTTTAGGGTTTAGTGTTTAGGTGTTTAGGGTTTAGTGTTTAGGTGTTTAGGGGTTTAGGTGTTTAGGGGTTTAGTGTTTTGGGGTTTAGGGTTTAGGGT